>JAVSCE010006799.1:0-27425 GCA_032199065.1 Smutsia gigantea | reverse complement strand
CTCAAGCCTACCATTCTGATTTATTTTCCTTTATACATCTGTTATCAGCTAACATTATATATGTCTATTTGTCAATTTTCTGTCTCTTCTCACTAGAATATAAGCCTTATAAAAGCAGGGAGCTTGGGGGGACTTCCGGGAAGATGGCGGTGTGAGCAGTGCAGCAGAAATCTCCTCCCAACACTATACTTATCTACAAAAATACAGCAATACAACTATTCCTAAAAGAGAGACCAGAATACACAGGAAAGCGCACAGCGTGCAGCTACACCCGAGAGGACTCGGCACCCCACGAGGCTGGTAAGATACGGAGCCGCGACCCGGTGGGACCCGAGCACTCCCCCACCCCAGCACACCGGCGGGAGGAGAGGATTCAGAGCTGGGAGGGAGCGGAAGTACACCCCGCAAAGTAGCCAGCCCTGCTGATCTACACATCGCGCAGTGCAGCGGAAATTGGAGAGATAGAGGGGCAGGATCTGAGCGGGAATGCACCAGGGTGCTTACAGCCGGCTCCTGGGAAGGAAAAAAAAAAAGCTTGCACTTTCTTCAGCGGTCTTAAAGAGACAGGAGCCCAGCGGAGAGCCGGATCACCCCGGCACACTCAGCCCAGCAGGCTAGGAGCCCTGGGGAGTTTCAGACACCTTAGCTGGTGACTGGGGAATCGTGGCTGTACTTACACATCTCACTGAGATCAACAGCCTCCCATTCATTCCCACCCCAGCCAGAGCGATAAAGGGCCCTGCGGAGCAGCGCGGCCACGGCTGCAGAATAGTGGGGCAACAGTGCCACCTACAGCATCCCCACAGAATCTACTCCCGGTGGGCGGTTTTTTTGTTTTGTTTTGTTTTTTGTTTTTGTTTTGTTTTCTTTTTCTGTTTCTTTCTTTTTTTCTTTTTTTCTTTTTTTCTTTTTTTTCTTTTAAAGTCTTAAAGAGCCCAGCTGACATACGTGGCAACTGCCAGCGACCACTTCTATAGCCATGAAAAGACAGAGGAATATGTTTCAGACCAAAATCAACCAGACAACCCCAGAGAGGGAGCGTGAAGGGATGGAAATGCACAGTCTTCCTGAAAAAGAATTCAGAATAAAAGTCATAACCAGGCTGACGGACCTACAGAGAAATGTGCAAGAGCTGAGGGAGGAAGTGAGGGAAGTGAGGAAAGACAATGCAGAAATCAGACAAGCGATTGACAGGCTTAACAGCAGACTGGATGAGATTCAAGAGACTGTTAATGGAATAGAAATCACAGAACAGGAATACAGAAAAGCTGAGGCAGAGAGAGATAAAAGGATTTCTAGAAATGAAAGAATATCAAGAGAACTGTGTGACCAATCCAAACGGAACAATATTCCCATTATAGGAGTACCAGAGGAAGAAGAGAGAGAAAAAGGGATAGAAAGTGTCTCTGAAGAAATAATTGCTGAAAACTTTCCCTCACTGGGGAAGGAAATAGTCTTGCAGTCCACCAAAGCCCACAGATCTCCCAACACAAGGGACCCAAGGAAGACAACACCAAGACACACAATAATTAAGATGGCAAAGATCAAAGATAAAGACAGAGTATTAAAGGCAGCTAGAGAGAGAAAAAAGATCACCTACAAAGGAAAACCCATCAGACTATCATCAGACTTCTCAACAGAAACCTTAAGGGCCAGAAGAGAATGGCATGATGTATTTAACGTTATGAAACAGAAGGGCCTCGAACCAAGAATATTGTATCCAGCATGATTATCATTTAAATATCATGGAGGGATTAAACAATTTCCATACAAACGAAAGTTGAGAGAGTTTGCCTCTCATAAACCACCACTACAGGATATCTTAAATGGACTTCTCTAGATGGAAGCACTTCTAAGGCTAAAAAGATGTCACCAGAGAAAATAAAATCATAGCAAAGAAAGCAGACCATCCAAATACCAAGTAAAGGCAAAGAATAAAACACCTAGTATATAAAGAATGGAGGAGGAAGAATAAGAAGGGAGAGAAATAAAGAAACATCAGACAGTGTTTACAATTACTTAACAAGAAAGTTAAGTTAACATTGTTAGATAGTAAAGAAGCAACCCTTGAACCTTTGATAACCACGAAACTGAAGCCTGCAATGCCAATAAGTACATATCTATCAATAATCACCCTAAATGTAAATGGACTGAATGTACCAATCAAAAGACACAGAGTAACAGAATGGATAAAAAAGCAAGACCCATCTATATGCTGCTTACAAGAGACCCACCTCAAACCCAAAGATATACACAGACTAAAAGTGAAGGGATGGAAAAAGATATTTCATGCAAACAACAAGGAGAAAAAAGCAGGTGCTGCAGTACTTGTATCAGACAAAATAGACTTCAAAACGAAGAAAGTAGCAAGAGATAAAGAAGGACATGACATAATGATAAAGGGGGCAGCCCAACAAGAAGATATAACCATTATAAATATATATGCACCCAACACAGGAGCGGCAGCATATGTGAAAAAAATACTAACAGAATTAAAGGAGGAAATAGACAGCAATGCATTCATCTTAGGAGAATTCAACACACCACTCACTCCAAAGGACAGATCAACTAGACAGAAAATAAGTAAAGACACAGAGGCACTGAAAAACACACTAGAACACATGGACCTAACAGACATCTACAGAACTCTACACCCAAAAGCAACAGAATACACATTCTTCTCAAGTGCACATGGAACATTTTCCAGAATAGACCACATACTAGGCCACAAAAAGAACCTCAGTAATTTCAAAATATTGAAATCCTACCAACCAACTTCTCAGATCACCAAGGTATAAAACTAGAAATAAATTTTAGAAAGAAATCAAAAAGGCTCACAAATACATGGAGACTTAACAACATTCTCCTAATTAATCAATGGGTTAAGGACCAAATCAAAACAGAAATCAAAGAACATATGGAGACTAACGAAAACAACAACCCAAAGCCACAACTTCTGTGGGACACAGCAAAGGCAGTTCTAAGAGGAAAGTATATTGCAATCCAGGCCTATTTAAAGAAGGAAGAACATTCCCAAATGAATAGTCTAAAGACACAATTACTGATATTGGAAAAAGAAGAACAAATGAGGCCCAAAGTCACCAGAAGGAGGGACATAATAAAAATTAGAGAAGAAATAAATAAAATTGAGAAGAAGAAAACAATAGAAAAAAACAATGAAACCAAGAGCTGGTTCTTTGAAAAAATAAACAAAATAGATAAACCCCTAGCCAGACTCATTAAGAGAAAAAGAGAATCTACACACATAAACACAATCAGAAATGAGAAAGGAAAAATCACGACGGACCCCACAGAAATACAAAGAATTATAAGAGAATATTATGAGAATCTATATGCTAACAAGCTGGAAAACATAGAAGAAATGGACAACTTCTTAGAAAAATATAACCTTCCAAGACTGACCAAGCAAGAAACAGAAAAAATGAACAGACCAATCACCAGCAATGAAATTGAATTGGTAATCAAAAAACTACCCAAGAACAAAACCCCCGGACCTGATGGATTCACCTCTGAATTCTACCAGACATATAGAGAAGAAATAACACCCATTCTCCTTAAAGTCTTCCAAAAAATAGAGGAGGAGGGAATACTTCCAAACTCATTCTATGAAGCCAGCATCACTCTAATACCAAAATCGGGCAAAGACCTCACCAAAAAAGAAAATTACAGACCAATATCCCTGATGAACGTAGATGCAAAAATACTCAACAAAATATTAGCAAACCGAATTCAAAAATACATCAAGAGGATCATACACCATGATCAAGTGGGATTCATCCCAGGGATGCAAGGATGGTACAACATTCGAAGATCCATCAACATCATCCACCACATCAACAAAAAGAAGAACAAAAACCACATGATCATCTCCATAGATGCTGAAAAAGCATTTGACAAAATTCAGTATCCATTCATGATTAAAACTCTCAACAAAATGGGTATAGATGGCAAGTACCTCAACATCATAAAGGCCATATATGACAGACCCACACCTAACATCATACTTAATGGCGAGACGCCGAAAGCTTTTCATCTAAGATCAGGAGCAAGACAGGGATGCCCACTCTCTCCACTGTTATTCAACATAGTACTGGAGGTCCTAGCCACAGCAATCAGATAAAACAAAGTTATACAAGGCATCCAGATTGGTAAAGAAGAAGTCAAATTGTCACTATTTGCGGACGACATGATATTGTACATAAAAAACCCTAAAGATTCCACTCCAAAACTACTAGAACTAATATCTGAATTCAGCAAAGTTGCAGGATACAAAATTAACACACAGAAATCGGTTGCTTTCCTATACACTAATGATGAACTAACAGAAAGAGAAATCAGAAAAACAATTCCATTCACAATTGCATCAAAAAGAATAAAATACCTAGGAATGAACCTAACGAAGGAAGTGAAAGACCTGTACTCTGAAAACTACAAGACACCCCTACGAGGAATTAAAGAGGACACTAACAAATGGAAATGCATCCCATGCTCTTGGCTAGGAAGAATAAATATTGTCAAAATGGCTATACTACCTAAAGCAATCTACAGATTCAATGCAATCCCTATCAAACTACTGACAGCTTTCTTCAATGAACTGGAACAAATAATTCTAAAATTCATATGGAACCACAAAAGACCCCGAATAGCCAAAGCAATCCTGAGAAGGAGGAATAAAACAGGGGGAATTACGCTCCCTGACTTCAAGCTCTACTACAAAGCCACAGTAATCAAGACAATTTGGTATTGGCACAAAAACAGACCCACAGACCAGTGGAACAGAATAGAAAATCCAAACATTAACCCAAACATATACAGTCAATTAATATTTGATAAAGGAGACTTGGATATACAATGGGGAGATGACAGCCTCTTCAGCAGCTGGTGTTGGAAAAACTGGACAGCTACATGTAAGAGAATGAAACTGGACTACTGTCTAACCCCATACACAAAGGTAAACTCAAGGTGGATCAAAGACCTGAATGTAAGTCATGAAACCATAAAACTCTTAGAAAAAAACATAGGCAAAAATCTCTTGGACATAAACATGAGCGACTTCTTCATGAACATATCTCCCCGGACAAGGAAACAAAAGCAAAAATGAACAAGTGGGACTATATGAAGCTGAAAAGCTTCTATACAGCAAAGGACACCATCAGTAGAACAAGAAGACATCCTACAGTATGGGAGAATATATTCATAAATAACATATCTGATAAAGGGTTGACATCCAAAATATATAAAGAACTCATGCACTTCAACAAACAAAAAGCAAATAATCCAATTAAGAAATGGTCAGAGGACATGAATAGACACTTCTCTAAAGAAGAAATTCAGATGGCCAACAGGCACATGAAAAGATGCTCCACATCTCTAATCATCAGAGAAATGCAGATTAAAACCACAATGAGATATCACCTCACACCAGTGAGGATGGCCAACATCCAAAACACAAACAACAACAAATGTTGGCGAGGATGTGGAGAAAAGGGAACCCTCCTACACTGCTTGTGGGACTGCAAATTAGTTCAACCATTGTGGAAAGCAGTATGGAGGTTCCTCAAAAAACTCAAAATAGAAATACCATTTGACCCAGGAATTCCACTCCTAGGAATTTACCCTAAGAATGCAGCAGCCCAATTTGAAACAGGACAGATGCACCCCTATGTTTATTGCAGCACTATTTACAATAGCCAAGAAATGGAAGCAACCTAAGTGTCCATCAGTAGATGAATGGATAAAGAAGATGTGGTACATATACACAATGGAATATTATTCAGCCATAAGAAGAAAACAAATCCTACCATTTGCAACAACATGGATGGAGCTAGAGGGTATTATGCTCAGTGAAATAAGCCAAGCCGAAAAAGACAAGTATCAAATTATTTCACTCATAAGTGGAGTATAAGAACAAAGAAAAAATACTGAAGGAACAAAACAGCATCAGACTCACAGAACCCAAGAACGGACTAATAGTTACCAAAGGGAAAGGGACTGGGGAAGATGGGTGGGAAGGGAGGGATAAGAGGGAAAAAGGGGCATTACGCTTAGCCGATGTAATGTTGGTGGGGGGCACGGGAGGGCAGTACAACTCAGAGAAGACAGGTAGTGATTCTACAGCATCTCACTACGCCGATGGACAGTGACTGTAATGGGGTTGGTGGGGGTGACCTGATGAAGGGGTAGTTTAAAAGCCATAATATTGCACATGTAATTGTAGATTAATGATACCAAAATAAATTATATTAAAAATAATAATAATAAATAAATAAAGCAGGGAGCTTGTCTTTTTCACAACCTTAACATCTGGATTATGCCTGCCATATACTTATCCTCTATATGTAGCCAATGAATGAGTAAATGAATTCTATTTTGGTACTCTCCTCACAAAAGAAACTTACAGGGAACAAGAGGCATCCTCCCCCATTTTACCACGGATATCTGGAAAATAAGTTGTAAGAGCTTCAAGACCTGTTTGATGGTACCCCAGAGATGCCCACAGCAACTTGGATGCCCATAGAAAGACAACAGGGCCTGGCAGGCAAAAGCAGAAGGAATTGTGTAGTCTAGTGGAAGAATTAGTGCTCCTGAGATGAAATAACCTAGGAGAAACTGCAGCCGTGTCCAGAAAAGGCCAGTGTGGTGGTAGAAGAGGCTGTCCACTGCTAGAGGGGCAATAGCACCCTGCACCTGTCACATGACATCTACTGGCCTCCTTGGGGAAGTCATGAATGACAGACTGACAATCCCCAGAAATACCTGCAGGTGGGGCTGACATTCATCTGATGTGCACAGGTTTAGCCATACTGGTTGTTAAAATATTCAAATACTTCCATTTTCATTGGTTGTTAGCAAATGCCCCAAGTACCCTTCCCCTCACCACCTCAATTACCTTCTGCTGCCCCAGACTTACCTGTCTAGGATTTAAAAACCAAAGGGTTAATGCCTATTCTAGCTTGAGCCTCTGGTTTAATTGGTCAATGCCCTTGCCATTTCAGTTATTAAATATTTTTGTATCAACATTACCTGGGGGCAAAGCAGGATGAGGCACTATCTGAGGAAGGGCCACAGTCAATTTATTGGGAGGTTACTATTAACTTGGACTTGCCTGAAACCACAGACTGTTGACATTTTTAGTTGGTAGAAACATTATGAGTCGCAGAGCTAAGGGAAATCCAGCAAAATAATCTCAACCCTATCACCAGAACATTCTAACCTTGTAGAACAGCATGGCAGTGACAGCAATCATCAAACAGCTTACTGCTTGTGAAAGATGGAACTCAGGGGACACTTGGAACCACAGGGTCAGCTGGCCTTCTCCCACCAAAAGATTCTCTTTTCAAACCCAAGCCTTTGAAAAGTCAGGTTTTTATTTTAAAATGGGAAAAGAATATGCATAGGCAGATTACCTCAGATAGTCAGGTTACAGCCCAGCTGTACAGTTACATCCCTTTTAGCTATCTTTCAGCCCTCAGGCTGAGCCTTGTCATCTTTGGGTAAGGCTGCTCTGGGTCAGACCCAAGTCTCTAATACCATTTACTTGGCAAATATTTAGTGACCAGCTTCTAAATGCTGGTCACTTTGCCAGATGCTAGACCAACAGAGATTGAATGGCATCTCCCCTGCCTTCAGAGAATTTACAATCTATAGGGAGAAACAGGCAGGCTTGCCTCTCGGTAACCAATATTACTTTAGGCGTCCTCTATAGATATACTGAGGCTGGGACAGATCAATATGGCAGAGCCCCTACTCTCACTGAATCCTCCTGCTATGATTGCACACGATAACTTTCTTCAAAGATGACTTCACAAAAGTATAAAATTAGGTATAAGTGAGGAAAAAATTAGATCACCTACAGGTGATGCCAAGCTCTCTCCTGATGTCTACGTCTGAAATGTTTAAGTCTGTCCAGCAGCTTCCACATCCTAGTTAGACAATTTGATAGAGAAAACTGATGTCTCCTGAATCTGAGCCTTCCAGAGAACAAGCTAGAATCATCCTTCAACTACATCATCCTTTTAAACAAAGGCTATATCACTGAGATACACCAATATGTCCCCATATCTTTTTAGGTATTCTCCTTAGGAGACCAAACACATGATGATATGAAAGAGGGCCCTGGCAGAGAAAAGGAGACCAGTAAGGAAGTTACAACAGTGCTTCAGATGATGAATGACAGAACACAGATAGTGATATGGAATTAGGAGAGGACAGATGCAAAAGCTACATAGGGGGTGACATCAGTAGGACCTGGTGACTGAATGCAGTGGGGAGAGACAGAAAGGAGGAGTGAGATAAATCCCATATTGGGGTTTGGACAACCAAGCTGATAATGGAAGTACAGAAGAAGGAACCTGCAGGTCTGAAGGGAAAGGTCATGAGCTCAGTTTTGAGCATACTGAGTATTAGTTGCCTGAAAGGTATCCAGTCAAAGATATTCAGTTAGAGCTGTATATACAGATCTGGGACTCAGGAAGAGGGTTATGTAGGTTGCTGACAAGCACATAGATGTTAGAGGAAGTCATATCTCAGTGTAAAACAAAAGTGGGCCAACAGTGGAATCCTGAATAATACCCACGTCCCAAAAGAGGAACACAGACTAAGCAGGAACCGCCAGAGAGATGGGAAGAGGATGAAAAAAAAATGGTACTACAGAATATAGGAAATCAAACAGTTTCAAAATGGGAGAGGCCACCAGTATCAAATGTAGCAAAAAGATAAAATAAGGACTGAAATGTATCTATTGAACTGACATCAAGAAATTATTGGTAAAAAGGAAAGGAAGGAAGGAAGAAAGAAAGAAAGAGGGAGGGAGGGAGAGAAGGAGGAAAGGCTTTGAAAGAAACAAAAAGAGAAATTGGTAACTTGTTGCAAAAGAAATCATTTTGTTGGAATGGTGAGAGTAAATTCCAGATGCAACAGTTGGGAAATGATTAGGGGTGAGGAAAGTGAGACACTGAGTAGAGAAAAGAGAAGGCTGGCCCTAAAAAGAAAGGAAAGTGGTAGGTAGTAGCTGAGCACAAAGGGAACCATGGGGGTTGATTTGTTTTTTAATATGGAAGACACTTGAGTATATCAGTATGCTGAGAAGATTGAACCAAAGGAAGGAAAGATATTGCAGCTAGAAAAAAAATTGGCAAAAGCAGAAGGATGTCAGGTGATTCAGGTAGAGGGGTTACCCTCAGGTAGAAGAAGGATGTGGCTTCCCCATAGAGGAGAGAAAAGGCAGGACCAACATAGATCCTCTACTCAGACAAGTGGGGCAAGTAGCTGATTGAAGTCATGTTTTCTGGGTTTTATTCATGTTAAAGTGAGATACACAGACCACCTTCATCAGAACTACCTGAAGAATTTTATGAAGAATTTCAGCTCCCATCACCCAGAGAATAAGATTCAGGAAGTCTGGGTTGGCACCCAGGAATCTCATCTTTAAACTAGCACACTCACCACCCCTCAAGTATTGCTGATGCCCAGTGATGGTTGAGAACCACTTCTTTCTTTTCTCTGAAATGTCAAGGATAGTACAGTGGTGCCCCACCCACTACAGAAAGTCATCCCTCTACCTGCCACTTAGCAGCCCAGGCATGGACATGTAACCTAAATTCATACCTCTGAATGCTCTGATCTGTGGCTTTGACTCTTAAGTAAAGCTGGAATGGTTGAGAACTTTACTATTCCAAACATAGTCTGGGGACCAGGAGCATCTCCTGAGAGCTTCTTAGAAATGCAGAATCTCAGGCTCTACCAGACCTCGGAATCTGCATTTTGACAAGCTCCCCAGGTGATTCACAGGCACATTCAAGTTTGAAAAGCACTGGCTTAGAAGATATTCATAGTGGTGAAGTAGCAACAGCCAATGAAACAGAGATATCCTCACCAGCTGGTTCTTATGGTGGGACCATTGTCATGGTCCTGCTCACCAGCCTTCCTCTGTTTTTGCCTCAACCACTCATGTTTAATGCTGTATAACAAACAATCACAGAATTTCAGTGACCCACAATGAAAAGCATTGTTTCTTGCTTGTGCACCAGCTGGTTGCCTGAGGATATCTGTTTCAGGCTACAGTGTATGAGTTGGCTGGAGTGACTTTACTCCACAAGTCTTTCATTCTTCTGGGAAGAGCAAATTACCCAAAGAATGCTCCTTCCATGACGAAGTAGGAAGGTGAGTGGAAACACAAATGCCTCTTAAGGCCACAGGCACACTGTCATTTTCTCCCACACATCACTGGCCAAAGCAAATGGGTAAAAGCGACAACATATTTCTTCTAAGGCGGTTGATGAAAAGGGAATAAATACTTCCTGAATGATAAACCTAACATACAATACCACCCCTTTTCCAAGTCTGGTCTCCAGCTTGCCCACTGGTTCTAGGAGCTCCACAATATCCCTCTACTAGGTTCCTTTTCTGCTGAAGTTACGCAGAGTCAGCTTCTGTTGCTTAAACCCAATTGTCACTCACTGAACTACAGGAGCAAGTCTAGGCCAAATGGGGGAAGGACAGAGCCCTGGGATGAAGCTGTCAAACTTGGAGCAGAAGCACTTGGAAACTAAATGCACAAGCATACAAAGATGAGTGGAGAAATAATACATCTTGACGGGGGACCAAATTACTGGAGTTTAAAAGGTCGAAGGTGTGACTACAGGAGTTTAAGAGGCCCAAGGTGTGGCTAGAGGAACAAGTTCCTAAAATAGGTCTCCCCCTGCAGCTATTAAAACCCCTATGAGAGAAACAGAAGCTGAAAAAGAGAGAAGGTGGGTCAAATGCTACATCCTTCCTATGCTATCCAGGGAAGTCACAAGGATAGCTATGTGACATCAAAGGGACAGGCAAGAATGGAAGACTAAGGCTTTTGGAGAGCCAGGCACTATGATGGGTATTTTACAATTACTGTCTCCTCTAATCTTCACAATAATTCAGTAAAGCATTTTGCAGGTGAGAACAACAAGGCTCAAGTAAGTTAAATAATTTTCCCAATATACCCCAGCCAGTAGCGGGTGTGTGCAATGGGGCTTCAAGCCTAGTGGGTCTGACTACCACAGTCCATGCTTCTTCCCATTGACCCATACAGTGTAGGAGCTTCCAGTGGGGCAGTAGGAACAGACACAGCCCAGTGTAGCCCTGTTGTAAATGGAACATGGGAAACTGTCAACCTGTTGCTGGGCAGCTGAGTCTGAGACAGGTCTCTCTGCGCACTAGGTGAAACTTCAACTTGGATGGGGGAGGGTTCTTGACTCTGAACAAGAAAAATTTCTTGAGCAGGTCGTAAGAGTACAGGTAAGGAAGGAATTCATTAAAGCGAGAGTAGAAATGAATGGCAGGGGCCTTGCAGGCAGCTGAAAACAGTGAAGTGCAGAGAGTTAGGGCAGTTTCTCTTGCTAACTCCGAAAGCCAAGGTCATCTGGTGTCCTGTGTCCGCTTGCATCTGCACCACATGGGGACTAGCCCCTACCTACCACCACAGGACCTGGGGGAGCCACAGAGCACGGAATGGAGTGTGATTATGTTCTGAGAACTTCCCAAAGAAAGATTTTCAGGCAGGCTCCTGCAGCTTCAGTTTCCTCCCCGTCACCGAGGCGAAGGGAACTTACAGGCCCAAATCTGAGCTCTCAGCAGCTCCTCCCTACTTATCAGGAGTAACGTGAAGACTAAGTGGAAACTTGGAAATAGAATGAAATAGCAAAGAAACGCTTACTATTGGAAAAGCACAGAGAGACAAAATGCAGTTGAGTTGAGCAATGAGAAAGCTTTATTTAAAGGTACACACTTAAAGAAAGAAAAGTGCAGGCATCCTCAGAAAGGAGGCGCAAAAAAGCTGGGGATTCCCTCTTTTAAGGATTTTTCAAAGGGCTAGGCGTATAGACTTGTAAAGTGGTCTCAAAATGCTTATCTCCAGTGAGAGATATTAAGTCTCTTCTACTATCAGCCCTCTACGTAATTCTGCAAAATTAATTTGACAAAAGAAATTGGTCAGTTTCTCTCTAGGACAGCAGCTTCCTTCTGGGAACATATCAATCAAGACCTCCTGCCCTGCCCCCAAAGTGGGTTGACTTATTGTCTGTTTTAAGAATATGTTAGGAATCTTACTTCTTAACTTCTTGGTTTTTTAAATGGAATCTGAGCCTTAAGATGGAATCTTTCTTGCTCTTACTATACTGTTTATATCTTGGTTTTTTGGAAAATCTCCTTTCTTTGTGAAGTTATCAGAACATAATCTCACTCCATCCCATGATCAGAAAACTAATCATGATGCTTGTCTCTTGTCTCTGCCCACGCTATCTCCAACCTCCCCCACAGAAGCTGCAAGGACAGCCCTGTCCTCAGGAGCAAGGTGGGTCAGTTAAGGATGGGATGAGGTGAGAGGCTATGGGGGCAGGGAAGGTTCTCTTCAACTGTAGGACAGGTTTGGAGGAAGGAGGTCAGCAGTGCAGGATGAGCCAAAATTTACAGAAATATGCAAATTAAAGCTCTGCAGCAAGAGGAAGTGGGAGGAGCCTGCACTTCTGCATGTGCCTGAAGGTGACAGAACATACAGGTGCAGAACTACTTTCCATCATAGACCATTCTCTGTGGGGGAACAAAGGTAACATGGTTAAATAATTAATCAGAGCATTTTATGTCTCTAGTCCAAACCCCTCAAGGACTCTCAGCTTCCCTCAGAATAAAATCCAAAGTCCTGATCATGGCCTGTAAGAGCCTACGTGAACTGGCTCCTACCAAGATACCTCCAGATCTAAACTCCTGCTCATCCCTCCTGCTCACCCCTCTCAAACCACACTGGTCTCCTCATGATCCTTCTATATGCAAAGTCCACCCCAACTTCAGAGCCTTTGAACCTGCTGTTCCCACCTCCTGGCACCCACTTCCACAGAGTCTCTGCTCACTTTATCAGAGAGGCTTTCTTTGATAACTACACCACACCTACCCATACTTTATTTTACTTTTTAGAACTTATTACCACCCAACATTTATTTTTTGTTTATTGTTTGTCTTCCCCACTAGGATGCAAGCTCCATGAGAGTAGGGATTTTGTCTGTTTTGCATACCACTCTATGCCTAGTGCCTAAAATAATGTCTGGCATATAAAGAGTGCTTAGTAAATGTTGTTGAATGAAATGAATGGAAATTGTATTGAATTGGCTGAGCAAAAGATTCTGAAGAGAACTCGGGCTCGGAGCGGAACTCTTGGGATTGTTTTAAGAAAATGGCAGACAAGCTGGACATGGGGGAAATTGCCAGCTTCGATAAGGCCAAGCTGAAGAAAACGGAGACGCAGGAGAAGAACACCCTGCCTACCAAAGAGACCATTGAGCAGGAGAGGCGGAGTGAGATTTCCTAAGAGCCTGGAGGACTTTCCACCCCCATCATCTTCGAGACCCCAGTCGTCATGTGGAGAAAGAACCACCTGCAAGATGGACACGAGCGACAAGCTGCACTGTGAACTCAGGCACTCCGTGCCCATGCCACTGGCCTGTGGTCTCTGAGGGGACCCCCCCCAATCGGACTGCCAAATTCTCCGGTTTGCCCTGGGATACTATAGAAAATTATTTGTATGATTAATGAAAATAAAAAAACACACCTCGTGGCAAAAAAAAAAAAAAGAGAGAACTTCAGAATAAATTTGGTTTCACTGGAGCTGATAAAGACGTCTGCCTACTGGGAAACCTTAATTTCCTTCTCCAGTTGGCCTCTGGGGACATTAGGTGGGCAGAAAGTGAAGAGCATCTCCAGGTGCTTGAGTGGGTGGAGAGGAAGCTGACTGTAACCTGTAGATGACTCCTGGTAGGAAACTCTCCCTTAGGATGAGTCATTTCCACTGATGGCTAAGACAATCCGTGAATAGCCTCATTTTCATAATGCTTTTATAATCAGAAAAAGAAATTATGAAAGTTAATATGTAACCTATAGAAAATTTTAAATATATGTATGTGTGTGCATTTGTATATGTCATAAGTTTAGAATATGACAAACTTGTGAGGACAATGCAATGAATTTCTATTACTGTGAGTATAAAATCACTGTCTCACCTCACTGATCCCTTTGAGGGTCACTACACTGTGATTCCTCTATCTGGGATTTTCATAAGCTTTATACAGTGTCTCAATCTGCTGCAAATACTTGGAGCGCCATTAGATACTTTGGGTCATAAGGGCAAATGCCAGAGCAGGCTTCAACAAGCTGAAGTTTTCTCTTATTCTGGATTTGAATCAAGTCAAGTAACCCTTCCAGGTTACTTACAGTGGGTTGGAGTACACATTATTCAATAAATACGTTGCCTCAAAAATCCAGAGTGATCTGCTATCTATTTTTTCTAAAGACAGAGATGCAAGGTATTTTTTATTTTGCAACTTATTTTTCATTGTGTAGGTAACATCTCAACTTTGCTCAGGCTACTGGAGTCACAGACACTTCCTTGGGATGACACCTTGAAATTGTTGTGGGATTTCCCAGCTACTCTCTAGCATGCATTTATCTTATCAGGGAACTGAGGATACCTCCTACTTCTTGTTCTCTAGTCCTATCAGAATGAATGTCACCAATGGATTGAATCAAAGCAATATCCTGTAAGATGATGAGACAATCATAAAGACAAAATTATGACCCAATGCTGAAATTAAGTAGCCTTGATGGAAAAGAATATTTATGCAACTGACTTTCCAGGTGAAAGCAATGGCCTCTCCTATTCTCTGCTTATTGGGAGATGGGAAAAAAGATCAATAGCAGCCTATCACGTACTAGATGCTGGACTGGTTTTTGTCCAACAAAAAGATCATATCTGAATCAGCAGCTACAATTGAAGTTACCACCTGATTAAACTTATGTAACCCAATAAAATTATCCAAGACACATGGTGAGTAAAATGGAAATGTAGTAAGAATCACTGCCTATTAATATTTCAAGTCTTCAGTGGTGCCTAGTCACCAAAATTCTCCAAAGGGACATGATTATTGTCTTTACTTTATAATTTGGATAGGAAGGGAATCTCCAAGAACTTCCATTTGGTCTTTTCTACCACAACAGACATGATTTCATACAGCAATGTATATTTTTCTACCAGTACCTGAATATCTCTACTCTAACTACAAACAGGAACTAGGAAAACAACCACAAGATGGACTTGAAAACCTATTAGGCCACTATGAGAAGAATAGTAGCCAAAATTTCATCACCTTGCTCTCATAAGCCCACCCTGCCTGGTGGACCACAGTGAAATTAAGGTTCCTTGGAATTAACTTTGGCTCAGAGCCAGTAACTAGTAATTCCTAAGAGGTCTAGATATTTCTCTTTCCCCTGGCTCAGTTACCATGGTAAATAGGCATAAGTCCCTTTGGGGAAGACCAGGAATAAGAGTCACTCTATCAAAGTTATCACAGGGTCCTTCCTCAAGGGTTCCTGGGACATCGAACTGACTCAGAAATGGCAAAAGGTAAGAGGCCATGACTCTTTATTGTGATGACTTAAGTCAGGACTCTTTTCATACCCTTGAAGCTATTTTCCCAGTTGTACAGTCTAAGCAGAATGTTAGTGGGCTGTTTTGGCCCTGAGTACTCCATGTTAGCTACCATCAAAGTTTGCTATTGGCCAAACTATTCTGATTACCACTCTAGCCCTGCTGCTCATTATGGTAGCCATGTCACCTTTCTCCATTGGTTAAGTGTCACTCTATGGCCTCTGCCATTCTGGGATATAATTATCTCCATTGAAATCAAGAAATGCATTTCAGTAACAGAATATTTCCCTTCACACCCAGGCTACAGAGGACAGCTACTATGGGTTCCTTGTAAAGATATAGGGCTCGTCTCATCAGTATATTTTTCTATGCCATAATGAAGGGAATGTTCTTTGAGTCTTCTTGGCTCAGGAAAGGGGTGAGTGAATGGTAAGTCCACATTTAATAAATTCATTCCAAAATTCCAAAATATCAATGTCATTGGCTTTTTCTGTATCATATCAAAGACTTCTTGGTATCTCAACATTGTGCAGCATAAGCCACACCAGATTTCAATCCACTGACCAAACAGTTAGATCCTCTAAAACTAAATAAATTTAGGCCATAGTAAAATTGTGTCCCTAATCTCTTGAATTCACATCCACTTGTATTTTCCATGTCTTATTAAAATAAATTAGCAATATCTTGCAATTTTTTTGCTAAATAATATATGACTTTGTAATTGGTCCCCTAGGACATGAGACAACACAACTCTACTTATATGTCTGATATAATGAGAGGGATTAGAAAGAGCATAAGGAGCGCTGGCATCCACTGACAAGGAAACTGTCTTGGGCCAGGTCCTGAGGGCTGCAAGCAGGCAGGAATAGGTACATCAGACAAAGGGAGGATTATTGTTCTCCCATCAAGAGAGGCTGAATGGAGTTTGACTACTTGGTATCAGCCAGATTCTCCTGAATTTCCCCATCCCAATTATCATGTTACCACCCTTTCCCAATTGATGCCCTGACTTTCACCTAAAAGATCAAACAAGACTGTGGATTCAAAAACAGCAGCAGACTCACAGGCTCCAAATAGGGACTAACCATTAACAAAGGGGAGGGGTGAGGGAGGGTGGGTGAGGAGGGAGGGAGAAGGGGATTGAGGGTATTATGATTGGTGCACATGGTGTGGGGGAGATCATGGGGAAGACAGTGTAGCACAGAGAAGACAAGTAGCGACTCTGTGGCATCTTCCTACACTGATGGACAGTGACTGCAATGGGGTATGGGGGGGACTTGATAATATGGGTGAATGTAGTAACCACATTGTTTTTCATGTGAAACCTTCAAGAGTGTATATCAATAATACCTTAATAAAAATTGTATTAAAAATAGTAATAAAAGTTGTAAAATGAACAAAAAAAAAGACTATGGGTTCAACCTAAGTTAAATACAGCAACCCAGTTAACCTCAGCAATTTGGGACTAACATGAAGAGATTAGGACAACAGTAGGAACTTCTTGGTTCTCTAATCATGCCTTGAGGCAAGAATTTAAAACCCTAAGACTTTCCATTTCTTCAAGCACTGTTAGAAATAGCCAGCCTAAGACACAGCCTTTATATTCTTTTGCCCTTCACAAGGTCTACACAGGAGCCACTTTGATCACTAACGCAGTGTCTTCAATGGAGACTTCAGTGGAGTGTTTTAATGGAGAGAGGTTTCTTATAAAATGTTGTCTATAAGAATAGACAGGAAGTTTGAGGTGATCATACAGCCAGGAGAAATACGCAACCTTACCATGGAAGGTCCCAGTGACAACCCTACAACTACCTCTCTTTTATGACATGTTTGAGGCGAGGGACAAGACAGCAGGAAAGGGCTCCAACAAAACAACCAGATGCTTCCACCACATGATACGTGTGACTACTCCTAAATCTAATCCTGGATGGGTGTATTTACTTGGATGAACTAGTCAGAGTCTGGAATTTTGTTATTTTAACTTTCAATGGGAAAGCATGACAGAAGGGGGATGCTATGGACATTGAATGACCCTATCTTCATTTCTGCCACAATCAGAAACACTTCTGCCCAGTAAGGGTGTTTATTACAGATGCTTTTGCAGCAGCAAAAATCCATAAACAAAGTGAAGGCCTCACGCTAAGTACATGGTCAGAGTCATTACAGTCCGTGTATATCTCTGAGGGCTGGTATTATGAAGAAGGACATTGGGTTCTATGAGGTGGCTTGGAGGCATTTCTTTGGGATATTGTTGACTGAGAAAAGCAAGATGGAGAAAAATGTCTATTATGTGATCTCATTTTTGTTTAAAAAAAATAAACCGTATTTATAATTCACATATGTATATTATTATATGAATACAATAAAAACTATAGAAAAATACACACTAGATTTATGTCACGGGTTATCAGAGAAGATATGGGGTGATATAGGTGTGAGCAAAGGGAGGCCTATACCACGGGGGCAAGGGCGGGAAGGAAAAAGACAGTATTTGAGAATTATGGGGTGAATTCTGGGAAAGTGGCAATGGCAGCGCCTGCATAGTTTTTCAGCCCCTACAAATCTCCACATAAAAAGAGCAGAGCAGCTAGACAGTAAACCCAAAGCACATGGAAAATATTTACAACTAGGTTGCCAGATTTACCAAATAAAAAACAGGATGCCCAGTTAATTTGATTTTAATTTCAGGTAAACAGTGAATAATTTTTTAGTGTTTAAGTATGTCTCAAATATTGCGCAGAAATGGAAAGGCTAGACCTAAATGGAGAGGGGAACAGTATCAGAAAAATCCCAGAAGGCAAACCACCATAGTTTTGAACACTACACAAAAACAACAGAAGAGGGAGCTCTATGAAATTAGAAAAGCTTTCCTGAACTCCATCTTATAAAGTCGTCCCGAACAATTAATTTCACACAGAAAATAAAAAAGAGAATAGTATCAAGGTCAAATCTCACACAAAGTTATTACAAGAAAAAAGAGAATAAGAACCAGAATAATGTTCCACGAGACAATGAAAGAATGCCCAAACATTGGCTCAAAACCAGGTAACGACTGTAACCTATGACTTCAAAATGAACATCATTAAGAAAAAAATCCAACCAAAATCAGAATTAGAAAAACTCAGAAATGAGGGGACAGAACTCAGTATAGAATAAGAATCAAAAAGCATAAACCATTTCATAAATGAAGGTGAAACTAGAAAGAATTCAAGAGCCAGTTAATACAACAGAAAAATACCTGAAAAGAACTAGAAACTAGAAAAACAGGTTCTGTCAAGAGGGCTCAGGAACCAGCCTGGGGAGGTTCTCGCTGGCCAAAGCACTCTGTGTGCTTCAATAATGATAATAATTGCAATGGTTTGAAGTTCACCTAATATGTCTAAATCTAAGAGTTCATAATGATACTTTAAAAACAGGAACTGGTTACCTTCAGATGATGATAACCAATTTATTATCTTGAAACTGTTAAATTAAAGGAATAAATGTAACCTTTATTGTGCTTTTTCTCTTTGAGCTTTACTACTGTATAACAAAACAGTAGATGAGGGAAAGCGTGTGTTTATAAAAGTATTCCCACTAAAAAAATGAAAAGAAATGATAATATCAAATTATCAGCATTTGGCAACCTCCCCAATGAATAACAGATATAGTCATTATGCATCTGCTAAGATCACAAAAAAATAACAACGAGATAATGTGTGCCTTTTATAGCCTCGCTATATAATACTGAGGGTTTTGGCAAAGAGATCGAATGTGTTATCTGATCCAGCCTTTGGATCAGCTGCCTAATTGCAGGAAATACCGAGGACAGAGGAACACACTGACCTGCATCAAGAGTCCTCAAGTAAAAAAATCCAGACTGTGGGAGAGACTGTGTGGGTCAAAGGCCTGTAAACCAGAAAAGGATGGAGGAGGAGGAACCTACAGATTAAAAGATACTTAACGTGAAAAAAAAAAAAGATACGTGATATATTTTTAAATAGGCAACAGTAAACTACAGCATCTAGGAATGCACATTTGGGTGATAAAACTATAAAAAAGAAAAATGTGAGGAAATGGTCACTGTAAAAGGCAGGTCTAACTGGTGGTCACTTATGGGAAGAGGGATGGGGTACATGGAAGAGGCTTCTGGAATGGCTGGCAAATTTCTATTTTTTTCATCTGAATGATGTTTACCTTAAAGTAATTCATTAAGCCATATGTTTTATTTGTGTGGTGTTCTGCAGTGATGTCTTATTTTATAAAAATAAATGCAGGCTTTAAAAATTTCCCATACCTAGTCACACCTTAGACTAATTAAATCAAGTTCTCTGGAGGTGAGATCCAGTCATCAGTATTCGTTAAACTCCCTGGTGATTCCAAAGTGTAGCTGAGTTTGAGAACCAATGCGAAGGAAGAATGGCATTTCAGTGTGCTCAGTATCAGAAGCCTGGGTTTTAGTCTTCACATAGCCACCAATACAACTGTGTGACCTGGAGCTTGGGTTTTAACCTCTCTGTACCACAGTTGCCCATATGTTATGTGGTGAAAACAGCTTACTTACTCAAAGTTGGGATTGGACAGGTTGATTTTTAAAGTCCCTCTGAGTTCTAAAGCCTGACAACCCAAATAAAAAGAAATAGAAATTGTATTAGAGCAATTTAATCGTATAAAACTTTTAACAGTTCATATATAAAATAATTACATTTATGCATCCATATATCTCACATTTATGCACCCATACCTCAATTTCAACTTTATTAATGAAAAATATCTATGTACAACAATGTTTATCATTGTATTGTCTGTGTCACTGGATTCATTAGTTATGGTATTAGTTAAATAAATTGGGGTACATCCATGAAATGAAATACTTGTCATTTAAAATGGCACCTGTAGAAAATTTTCAGAACATCTTGCTAAGTGGAAAAAGTAGGTTACAAAATAGGATTATCTGTGCAAGTCCATTTGTTTAAAAATATATATGTGTTTCTGGTGTGCATGTGTGTGTGTGTGTGTGTGTGTGTGTGTTCAAATAAATTAACTGGAAAGATTCACTCCAAAATATCAATAATGGTCATCTCTGAGTGGTGAGATTACAGAGTCTCTTTTTCTACTTTCTGAATTCTTTGATTTTCTTCTACAATAAATATATTCTGTTTATATTTAAAAAGCGTTTTTTAAAAAGAAAATCTATTCAGAGCTTTGTTGGCATTCCATTAAATATTCTTTTAGTGATTAAAAGAAAGTAATCTTTTATTCTTCCCATGGTATCTCAATCAGGCAGAATGGCAAAATCAATCTGCTATGTAGAAGATTAAACTAAAAATCTGTGGTAGTACTGCATGGAGAATACAACCAATGATTCTGTAACATCTTCCTAAATTAACAGACAGTAACTGCACTAGTGGCGGTGAGGATTTAATAATGTGGGTAATTGTTGAACCACTGGGTTGTATACTTGAAACCAATATAAGATTGTATATCAACCGTATTTCAATAAAAGATTTTTTAAATCTGAAATGGCTTCAGTTTGATCTTTTCTGTTGTGTGATCTTATTTCTCCCATCTGACCTTTCTGAACCTAATATTCCCTTCCTAGTGTCCTGCTGAAATTTGGATTTAAAATTGTTCTGTTCCTCTGTGTATTTTCTTAGTGTTTGGCTTTTCTTTTTTTCTGTTGACAGGAGACAAAGCCACAAAATCTCCAGACATAAACCAGGGATGGTGGCTTATAAAAAAAGTAATAATAATTGTAGTAGACCCTGGGCATGAAGTGCCTACTATTTGTCAAACACAGTGGTGAATGCTTAACATTAGTTGGTCCTCATAAACCTGAGAAGTAGGTGTCTTTACAGATGAAGAAACTGAAACTCAGTTAATCAACTTGGTCAAGGTCACCTAGTTAGGAAGTGGCAAAGCCAAGATTCAAAAGCAGGTAAGGGCCATGGAGGAGGGTGTACCTGAAAACAGTCCAGGATAAAGACTCCCGTGATAAGCACCTTGGCTGTACAAATCTTCAGCACCCGAGGCTCCCTTTATATGGAAATCTGATTTTGGGAGATAACGAGGGTAAAGATGTCAGGAATGAATCACTGGGAAAATGTGGCCATCTCCAGGAGTCTCTGGTTATCTTGACACTGGAGGCCCCACTGTACATCAAAGGCATCTTTTTTCATAAGTGTTTGCCCCTCTCAGCTGGATGGAATGAGACCCTAGAAACTCTACTTGGAACTACCAGACCCCCACTTCCCCTGGCTGGTTCAGAGGAAGCACTTGGCTGGCAGTGAGGACTATTTGGAACACTCAACTGGAATACAGAGATGTCTGTTTTGGTGAATGCATCAGGTTATTATTCAGTTACCATGAACATTCAAGATGCTGACCATTAAATGCCAGAAAAGGTCCAAGGCTTTGCCTAAACACTTAGGCATCATGACAAAGCCAAAATGGTCAACTTGATCTTCTAATCATTGCTTTCTCAGCTATAAGTTATATCCCCAGAGAAGTAACCACATAAATGAAGAACATTTTAACTGAGGTTGGAGAGCTATGAGCCAGAGACCTAAGGTAGTGGCTCTAAAAGTTGAGCTTGCATCATAAACACCTGGAGGGTATAACTAAAACACAATTTTCTGCACTCAATCCCCAGAGTTTCTGATTCAGTAGATCTAGGGTGGGGCCTAAAATTTTGCATTTTAACAAGTTCCCAGGTGATGCTGAGGCAGCTGGGCCAGGACCACACTTTGAGAACCACTGGCCTAGGAAACTAGTATAGTAGATCACACCTGTATAGGTTTTTTAGATTGTAATGGTAGCTCTTTCCTCCATGGCCAGAATGAGAGGGGTGCTAAGCTGGTTCAGACAGATTGGAGGAAAGCCAGGACAGTACAGTGGTATCATAGCAACCAAGGCACAAGAGAATTTCATGTAACAGTAAAGTGAAAAGTCACATAAATTAAGAAAAGACAATGATCCATTGGATTAAGTATCCAGGGGGTCAGAGTTTCACCAAGTGTTGGGGACAGAAGCACAGCTGCAGTGGTTTCTGAGTGAAGTAACTGGCAACGGTTCTTGCAGATGACTTTCAAATAGTGTGGTTATGGAAAAATGGAAAATTATAGGGTAGCAACCAGAGAGGATTAGACTGGAGCAAGTGCTGAAGAGAAAGCACCGTGAGTGAAGAAGAGGGTGAAGATCCTGCAGAGAGAGGAGCTGGTCAGTGAACAAGTTCCTAAGAAAGTGAAAGGATTTCCTAGTGGAAGGAGAAATCCCTTTCACGGAGATAAGAGAGAAGGAGACAGGACAGGTCAAGAGAGGGTTTAGTTTGTAGGTGGTTGGGAAAGAAGTTGAGATGGTTCTTGCTGATGGCCTTGATTTTCCCAGTGGATTACAAAAAGTCTGTCCACCACTTGCAGTGGGTTGTAGATATTCCTTTTTGTCTTCCTAATGTCCAACAGGTAATTATTGATCAAATACACACACACATTCACATATATTTCCCAAGGACAAATACTAATTTCCTGGAGATATCACAGTCTAAATTTATATTGCAGAAGAAAAAATTTCTCCTTATTGCCACATAAATTTAGTCACAGCCCATAGCCCAAGAGTGAGTACCTGAAATTATGCAAAATAGTGTGAGTTCCTCTTACTTTTCTTACTTCCTCAACATTTCTTCACCCCCTTCAAGCCAGTGATGTCCTGAGCCCAAGATCATGATCCACTATTAAACGACATACCTCTTTACAACTACTGCTTAGCTATACAAAGAACTATCCTTGGAAATGCCCTTTCTCTTAACCCTCAGCCAAATTACATTATTAGCCAAGGCCTACTCTCCCTCTATTCTCTGACAGTGAAAGAGAAGGTGAGAAATGATAGTGGCTCTTTGAATTACATAACCAATTATCTCTTGATTGATGTTTTAAATAATTTTTATTTCCTCTTCTAAATCTATACTCTGTTCTGTCATAAGTGTTTTGCTATTTCAATCCATCTCAAACTGGTTTTGGAAGTAGGTGAATTGCAAGGAATCAACTAAAAATAAATAAACATGTAGATGCATAATTTCCCTGAGTCTTAGATGCTTGCTCGGGCTGGGTAGAAACTGGAGTGATATCATGAAGGAGTGGATCAACAGTGAAAATCAATGGATGCAGATCTCAGTGTGGTTAAGAACTGCAGGAATGGGCGGCTAGAACAAGTGCCCTGTAATGATAAGAGGTGGTAGCCAAAGAAAGGAATGCATGAAATCAAGATGTTGGAGGTGTGCAGAAACCAATGGTGACAGATATTTAGACATTTGTCCTTTGACTTGTCATTGATGACTAACTTTTATCATTCTTACTGCAAAAGAAGTTTCCCAAAGCCTGCTCAGCTCACTTTTAGTTTTACTGGTTATCATCATCTTGTTCCCGATACTCTTAAGTAGCCAAGGCAAACTTCCCTGGGATGGTTGCGTCAAAGGAAAGTGTCTTCAAAGAAAGTGTTAATGGAGGCTCTGTGGGTCTTCCTGGTTAGCCTTTCTGAGAGGGAAGGATTCAGATGGCAAGCCTTACAATCATGCAGTTGCTTTTCTGCTCTACACCATGCAGCTTCCCCCCACCCACACATCAACTCTGTAGTAGAGCTGGCACTCAAAATGTTTAGAACCATTATCATGGTTTTATAGGCACCTCTTATTGGGTCCCTTGGACAATATAGGGGAAAGTGCCTGGAAGAAAATTAGAGCTCTAATTATGGATTGGCCTGCTGGGATAATGTCTGTAGGCACATTTTCTCATGATTGAAGCAGAGGCACACCATGAAAAGGAGGTATTTCTGTTCTTGCCTCTTTGAAAGTAGCTTTTCTGTCAGTAAATTGTCTGTCCCAACAGATCCTCTTTGAGTTCAGTAAAATTGCATCGTGAGGTGTTATTTTTTATTTGAAAATTACTCAGCTTAAGAGAACATAAGAATGAAGCTGTGTCACTAATTGTGATCATACTAATGAAGTTTGCATTTCTTCAGCAAGCAAAGGCACAGCAGATAACAGCACTGGAAACAAGATTTTTCTCTCCAAAATCTACTTTATTTTACCACTGAACAATCAGCCCCCATTTCTTCAGTTCTGAGACTGAAATTCATTTGCGCCATTACTTCTTTGAAAGCAATGACTTATTTTTATGAAAATGAATTGTTCCTTATTTTTAAATCCAAGCAATATATAAAAGCAGCAAACCACCCCAAATCGCACACAGTTGCTGAAAATCATTCTAGATACATTTCTATGCATATGAACAGGTTTTTAATAAGTTTTATGGAGACATGATTCACAGACTATACAATTCACCTTTTCAAATTATACAAACATGCATTCATAAGCAATTTTTAGTATGTTCACAGAATTGTGCAATCAACATCATTATCTAAGTTTAGAACATTTCACCACCTGAAAAAGAAACCTAATGCTAATTAGCAGTGATTTCTCATGTCCTCTATCTCAGCCCCTGGAGAGCATTAATCTATTTTCTGTCTACAGATTTGCCATTCTGGACATACCATATAAATGGAATCATACAACATGTGATCTTTTATGACTTAGTTATTTTCACTTAACCTCATGTTTTCAAGGTTCATCCATGTTCGGTCTGATAATTCCACCCTCTGGGTTATGTTGGGATTGGCATCTGTTGATTGTATTTTCCCTCAATAATTATTTATATTTCCTAATTCTTTTTATGTTGAGTAATTTTGTATAGTATCTTGACATGATGACAGTCATTTTGGATGGACTGGGGATCCTATTAAAACCCTCTAGAGAATGTGTATGTTTCTGTTTTAGAAGGCAATTAACCTGTAATATCTGCCCCACCTGAGGTAGTTCAAAATCTCAGTTCCATTCTCTAAGCCTCTTTTAGGCTGCTTTGGGTCTGACCAGTTCATGTGGCACTCAGAGATTACTCTGAAAAGTGGCCAGGTGGTTCAAATTCAGCTTCAGTTCTCCAAGCCACTTTTATTTGGGTCTGTTCCACCCATGTGTATCTCAGTGGCTACAGACT
Source organism: Smutsia gigantea (assembly GCA_032199065.1). Lineage (NCBI taxonomy): Eukaryota > Metazoa > Chordata > Mammalia > Pholidota > Manidae > Smutsia > Smutsia gigantea. Next base: position 1,934 of record JAVSCE010006799.1, on the reverse strand, counting down.
CTGTTGTTTGATCGTGTGGTTCAAGTTTTTGCATCTGTCCATGCATTCATAGTCAGGTGCCTCTGCGCTTCTCCACAATCAGGGCTCAGCCATGGGGCAAGGCTGAAAGAGAAGAAAGGGAAACAAAAGGAAACTGCCCCCACGTTGGTTGCTTCTCCAGTTTTTGACTCTCCTCCATGACCTGCGTGCGTTTTAAAATTCAAATTAAAAATTTTTTTTCTGAGTCCTCCGATGGTGTTTTTACGTATTTGTCTATCGATTTTAGTTGTAATTAGCAGGAGAGATGGGCTGTAATGGGCTTATAGCACAATGTTATAACTCAAACCCTTTCCTAATGCTTTAAACATTGAATACTGATATAGCACTTGTATTTATTCAGTTTAGATTCTTAGACTACCACATACTAGCTATAAGACCGTAGGCAAATTACATGATTTACCTGAACCTTAGTTTCCCCATCTATAAAATGGGGTTAATTATATGGCCTATTTTAGAGACTTTTGAAAGACGAATTGAGATAACACATGTACAGTACTTGGTCTATGATTTTTGCTCTATAAATGTGAGATCCCTTCCCCTAAACTGAGATTTCAAATAAGTTTTGTTTGCTGACCTATTTGATTTGTAGTTAAAATCTCTGATGACAATTGATCATCTATTTCTCTCAATATGCTGTCCATTGTTATTTTACCTACTTTGAGGCCATGTTGCTGTATATATGTTCGTGCTGGCTGTATGTCCTTGTTCTGTGATCCCTCTACCCAGCATATAACCATCCTCATTGTCACTTATTATTATTGTTGTCTAGGAATCTATTTCATGAGATAGAAAGATTGTGACCCAACTTTATTCTTGTACTTATCTTTTCCTATTCTTTAATTTTCAACCTATCATTTTACTTTGCTTTCAGTGTCTCATGTACATTAACACATTGTTAGACCTCATTTTGTTTTATTTTTTAATCAATTTGAGAGTTCCTAGATTTCTAATTGATGAATTTTAGTCATTTCTATTTTTTTTTATATAATTTATTTTATTATCATTAATTTACAATTACATGTGCAATATTACGATTATTAAACTACCCCTTCATCAGGTCCCCCCCACCAACCCCATTACAGTCACTGTCCATCAGCACCGTGAGATGCTATAGAATCACTACTTGTCTTCTCTGAGTTGTACTGCCCTCCCCGTGCCCCCCCAACATAACATCTGCTAATCGTAATGCCCCCTTTTCCCTCTTATCCCTCCCTTCCCGCCCATTTTCCCCAGTCCCTTTGCCTTTGGTAACTATTAGTCCGTTCTTGGGTTCTGTGAGTCTGCTGCTGTTTTGTTCCTTCAGTTTTTTTCTTTGTTCTTATACTCCACATATGAGTGAAATCATTTGATACTTGTCTTTTCGGCTTGGCTTATTTCACTGAGCATAATACCCTCTAGCTCCATCCATGTTGTTGCAAATGGTAGGATTTGTTTTCTTCTTATGGCTGAATAATATTCCATTGTGTATATGTAACACATCTTCTTTATCCATTCATCTACTGATGGACACTTAGGTTGCTTCCATTTCTTGGCTATTGTAAATAGTGCTGCAATAAACATAGGGGTGCATCTGTCCTTTTCAAATTGGCTGCTGCATTCTTAGGGTAAATTCCTAGGAGTGGAATTCCTGGGTCAAATGGTATTTCTATTTTGAGTCTTTGAGGAACCTCCATACTGCTTTCCACAATGGTTGAACTAATTTGCAGTCCCACCAGCAGTGTAGGAGGGTTCCCTTTTCTCCACATCCTCGCCAACATTTGTTGTTGTTTGTGTTTTGGATGTTGGCCATCCTCACTGGTGTGAGGTGATATCTCATTGTGGTTTTAATCTGCATTTCTCTGATGATTAGCGATGTGGAGCATCTTTCATGTGCCTGTTGGCCATCTGAATTTCTT
>JAVSCE010006798.1:0-106330 GCA_032199065.1 Smutsia gigantea | reverse complement strand
GCAGCATATAGATGGGTCTTGCTTTTTTATCCATTCTGTTACTCTGTGTCTTTTGATTGGTGCATTCAGTCCATTTACATTTAGGTGATTATTGATAGGTATGTACTTATTGCCATTGCTGGCTTTAGATTCGTGGTTACCAAGGGTTCAAGGGTTGCTTCTTTACTATCTAACAATCTAACTTAACTTTCTTGTTACGTTATTGTAAACACAGTCGGATGTTTCTTTCTTTCTCTCCCTTCTTATTCCTCCTCCTCCATTCTTTCTATAATAGGTGTTTTATTCTTTGCCTTTAGTTGGTATTTGATGGTCTGCTTTCTTTGCTATGATTTTTTTTTTCTCTGGTGACATCTTTTTAGCCTTAGGTGTGCTTCCCTCTAGAGCAGTCCATTTAAGATATCCTGTAGTGGTGGTTTATGAGAGGCAAACTCTCTTAACTTTCGTTTATCTGGAAATTGTTTAATCCCTCCATCATATTTAAATGATAATCGTGCTGGATACAATATTCTTGGTTCGAGGCCCTTCTCTTTCATTACGTTAAATATATCATGCCATTCCCTTCTGGCCTGTAAGGTTTCTGTTGAGAAGTCTGATGATAGTCTGATGGGTTTTCCTTTGTAGGTGATCTTTTTTTTCTCTCTAGCTGCCTTTAATACTCTGTCCTTATCTTTGATCTTTGCCATTTTAATTATTATGTGTCTTGGTGTTGTCTTCCTTGGGTCCCTTGTGTTGGGAGATCTATGAGCTTCGGTGGACTGCGAGACTACTTCCTTCCCCAGCGAGGGAAAGTTTTCAGCAATTATTTCTTCAAAGACACCTTCTATCCCTTTTTCTCTCTCTTCTTCCTCTGATACTCCTGTCATGCGAATATTGTTCCGTTTGGATTGGTCACACAGTTCTGTTAATATTCTTTCATTCCTAGAAATCCTTTTATCTCTCTCTGCCTCAGCTGATCTGTACTCCTGTTCTCTGTTTTCTATTCCTTTAACAATTAACAGTCTCTTGCATCTCATCCATTCTGCTGTTAAGCCCGTCGATCGCTTGTCTTATTTCTGTATTGTCTTTCCTCAGTGCCCTCACTTCCTCCCTCAGCTCTTGCACATTTCTCTGTAGGTCCATCAGCATGGTTATGACTTTTATTCTGAATTCTTTTTCAGGGAGGCTGTGCATTTCCATCCCTTCAGACTCCCTCTCTGGGGTTGTCTGGTTGATTTTGGTCTGAACCATATTCCTCTGTCTTTTCATGGCTATATAATTGGTCACTGATAGTGCTGCCAATGTATGTCAGCTGGGCTCTTTAAGACTTTAAAAAGAGAGAAGAAAAGAAAGAAAGAAAGAAAGAAAGAAAAAAAGAAGAAAAAACAAAAAACAAAAACAAAACAGAAAACAAAACAAAACAAAAAAAATGCCCACTGGACGTAGATTCTGTGCGAATGCTCTATGTGGTGCTGTTGCCCCACTATTCCACAGCTGTGACTGTGCCGCTCTGCAGGGCCCTTTATCGCTCTGGCAGGGGTGGGAACGAATAGGAGGCTGTTGATCTCTGTGAGAAGTGTTAAGTATGGCTACGCTTCCTCAGCCGCCAGCTAAGGCGTCTGAAACTCCCCAGGACTCCCAGCCTGCTGGGCTGAGTGTGCTGGGGCCATCTGGCTCCTCCGCTGGGCTCTTGTCTCTTTAAGACTGCTGATGAAAGCGCGCGCTTTTTTTTTTTCCTTCCCGGGAGCCGGCTGCAAGCATCCTGGCACTTTCCCTGCTCAGATCCTGCTGCTCTGTCTCCCCAATCTCCGCTGCACTGCGCAATGTGGGTCAGTGCTCCCCGCGCAGATCACCGGGGCTGGCTACTTCGCGGGGTGTACTTCCACTGCCTCCCGGCTCTGAATCCTCTCCTCCCACCGGTGCGCTGGGGTGGGGGAGTGCTCCGGTTCCGCCGGGTCGCGGCTCTGTATCTTACCTGCCTCTTGGAGTGCCGAGTCCTCTCGGGTGTAGCTGCACGCTGTGCGCTTTCCTGTGTATTCTGGTCTCTCTTTTAGGAATAGATTTATTTGCTGTGTTTTCGTAGATAAATATAGTGTTGGGAGGAGATTTCTGCCGCCCTGCTCATACCGCCATCTTCCCGGAACTCTATTCTTTCATTCTTGGAGATCCTTTTTTCTCTCTGTGCCTCAGCTTCTTTGTGTTCCTCTTCTCTTGTTTCTGTTTCATTTATCGTCTCCTCTACTGTATCCAATCTGCTTTTAATACCATCCATTGTGCTCTTCAATGATTAGATCTCCGAACGTAATTCATTCCTGAGTTCTTGAATATCTTTCCATATCTCCATGAGCATGTTAATGAATTTTATTTTGAACTCCCTTTCAGGGAGAGTCATGAGTTCAACATCATTTAAATCTTTCTCAGGAGTTGTATAAATAATTTATTTTACTCTTGACCAGGTTCCTTTGGCGTTTCATGTTTGTGTATGGCACCCTCTAGTGCCTAGAAGCTCTACTCTCTGGAGCTACTCAGCCCCTGAAGCAGTGTTGGGGGTCACAGGGGAGTGGTATTGGGGACTGGGGGGAGGAAAGAGCTGTTTCCTGCTACCCGACTGCTATGCCTGTCTCCACTGCCTGAACCAGTTAGCTGAGCACACTGTGCTTTGTGTTTTTAGTTGCTGTAGACAGATCTTCCCTCTGGCTGGCCTAACACCAGGGTAGGGTTTCCCGGTTTGCAAGCCCGGTGGGGCTGGCCAGGAGAAAGGCACAGTAGGCTGCCTATCATGGAAGGGGTTCTTGGAGCTGTATATGCAGACAGGGAGCTGGAGCACCCAAAGATTGTGAAAGCTCCCAACCTGCTGGGCAAAGTGCACCCAGACGATTTTGTCTACCTGTCCTTTCTCCTGAGCAGTAAGCTCTGTGCAATCCTTGCCCCTTTAGCAGCCCTCTTGCTAAAGGCTTCTTTGTTAGGAGGTCTCTCAGACTGCCTGCCTTCCTTTTGCCCCAGAGCAGCTGGATATGGATCCCTGCTTTCCACAAGCAGCTGGAATCTTAGTCTCTCCAGGAATTCTGCTTGTCTTAGCTTTCCAACCCCCTAATTACGAGAGTATCATGCAAGCACCATGACATTTAGGTTTGTGCTCCCAGAGCAGATCTCCAGAGTTAGGTATTCAGCAGTCCCAGATCTCCACTCCCTCCCTGCTCCGTTCTTCTTCCTCCCATCAGTGAGCTGTGGTGGATTCCGCAGGGCCACAGCTTCAGTACATTACCATTTTCCATCAGGTCTGTTCTTCTCTCCAGGTATATGCAGTTTGCTCTTTCCTGTTGCTCTTTCATGTTGCTCTTTCATGAGTAGTTGTATTAGTTATATTTTCATATTATATGCTGTTTTAGGAGGAAGGCTGTTTTAGGAGGAAGGCTCTGTCTCACCTCTCATGCCACCATCTTTAATCATCTCTCCAAACTGAAGATTTTTAATGTGAAACTATTTTCTACATTTGGGGCAAAACCCTCAGGTATTAATATCTCAATTTTGTAGATGAGGAAACAGTTTAGAGAATTTGAGTGATTTGTCCAGGGGCCTGTTTAGGGCTTTCATTTTTAAATCTCATCTTCCTTCTCCTGAAATTCATTGTCTTTTATCCATGATGACCCTTACTTCATTTTTTAAAGCTATTAAATTAGTAAATGATTTCAAAACTTTAGATGTTCTGAATAACTGGGATAAAGTAATTGGTATTGCTTTTAGGTACAAATGAGAGACATAGCTGAAGAGCTCTTACTGCAGAAGCATGAAAGGAAAGTTGGCGTCTGGAAGGCAAGTAATATTTGTTATACTATTCCCTTTGTAAGTTTTACTCTGTCAAAGTATTTTCTTTTTTTTCTTTTTTAAAGTCCCTCACTGTAGACACTACTTTCTAAGCCATCAACTTACTCCTGGCACTGTTTAATTGGCTGATGGAATCTGGGAGAAAGTGTAATTCCACCAGACCCTCTTCTCAAAGAGTTCCTTAACCTGCTAAATTCTAGAAGTGCATGATTCAGTTTTAAATATGTTTTTTTATTTATTTTACTTGTGATGATTTTATTGAGACAAGCTATTCATTCCAGCACGTGGTAGTTTATTTATTATTGAGAGTAGATTACACAAAAAGAATGAGAAGAATGCAGGAGAATCGGCAGGTTCAGTTATCTGACATTGTTCCCTTTATTTAGAATTACATTTTAGCTTTAAGAATTAAGCTTTAGAATTAAGATAACTATGATTTTGGTGATTTCCTAAATCACTATAATATGAATAATACTTTAAATGACCTCTTTTGCTTAACAAGCATGATAAACACAGTCTTTTTGAGGCTCAAATTTATGTGTATTCATCCTTCTACAGGTCTTGATAGAATGTTAGACTCGACCCAGGTGACCCCTATGAACCAACAAAAAAGATAAAATTGTATTTGACTGTTAGAGACATGCATAAATCTATCAGGATGCTCTTTTTCTGTATTTTCCTTTTGAAAAGTAATAAACTGTTCTTATGTTTGTCTTCTGTTATATTTTTTATTGAAGTATAAGTAGAATGGGCTTATATTTCATGCTGTGCAATATATATTATTTTCAGTTTAGTTTAATTAAATTACAGGTTTTTAGTTAAATTACTAACTTTAGTATCTTAAGAAGCAGGTCTTAAAACATTATTTGCTGAGGGGATTTTAAATAAACATCCCAGTCTAATACATAGTTGTTCCTGTTTGTAAGGTTATAATTTTAATATGGACCATATGGTAAGTCTTAACTCTTTGTCCAGAGAACACAGCATGTGACTCACTGAAATACTGATAGACATCTACTCACTTTTTGTGGGTTAAGGCACCACTGTTCATTTAGACTGCCTGGAGTTCTCTTCACTTTTCAATTTTCAACTCAGATGTCATCCTCAAGGACTTTTTCTGTCAAGTTTTTACTCCTCCAGGCAGAATTAGTTACTCTTCCTGTTGTGTTCCCATAGCACTTTTTACATAATTTTCTTCAACATTTACATTGATGGTCACATAGGATTTATTTCAAGACACTTATTTTATGCATTGGATGTTTAGCGTGGGTTTTGATGGACTGTTACTGTAATTCCTAAGCTCATTGAGAAGGCTGCCTTTGGAATGATGCTTCCTTGCATGATTTAGGCTAAACTCAGATTTAGGGAACTTTAATAAAAGTTATCCAGTAAAAAAAATAATCTATGCAGTAAATTCAATAAAGTCTGTCTTATGTTTTTTAGTCTGAGATGCTAAAGGGGATGAATATGTGATCTAAAATGGTCAAAGTAAAAAAAAAATCTTTCAAATTATGCAGATATAAATAATGCCTTTATTAAAACAATGGGGCCTTTCTGGTTTTTTTAATAATGTAAAGTGAATCCTCAGTCAGAGGAAGTTTATTATTTAAAATAATATATTAGTAATTATTTGTCCTGTTATAAATAATAATTTGTTATTAAAATAATATAAATATGTCTCACCTAAAATCATGATTTTTCCTGTAAAATTATAGTGAAGCTCCACAGTAAATTTTTTCCTAAAAATTTTGAAAAAGTATCTTAAATGTTTGATTGTTTTACTTTTTATAGTTAAGAGAATTATATATTAACATATATGTGGTATGTGTAATCAGAAAGTAAATAATAATAACATAACAATATATAATCATAACGTTATGATTACTTTGTCTATTTAAGCACAGAACTCATGCACTAAAATGTAGTTTTTCACCATCGTCCCAAACTGTAATGACCGTTAACATTCTTAAACATTGTAGTCATATGTTCTAAATCATCCAATCATTTCTATTTCTCTCTACCTATTAAAAAATTTATGGCATAAAAATATAAAGGGAGACAAAGGGGAGAAGAACAGAGGGGGAAAACTTGCCAAATTCTGAGTATCCATGCCATAGATTTAAACAGCCTGAAGTAAAGGAAGTAGAAGTTGATCATTTTGAGCCTAATAAATGACTTTTTTATTACATTTTAGAACACAGCTCATTTTCTGTATTCTCTGTTTTGGACAGCCTGTGGAGAGTAAGTGGATATCTTCATCTAGTGAAATCATTGCTTTTCGTAAAGCATTATTGAATCCAGTTACTGCAAGACAATTTCAACAGTTTGTGGCTCTAAAAGGAGATTTATTGGAAAATGGAGTACTCTTTTGGCAAGAAGTACAAAAATACAAGGTATTGTATTGAGAACTACAAAAAACTACTTCTTTTTTAAGAAAAAATGCATTAGCATTACAGATTATTACCTAACTTTACAGACATTTGTATGAGATATCCCAATTTTGCCAAATTCATACCAGTATGTAACCACTGAAGTGTTTATTGTTCTATGTTAGATACATGTTTTGTTACATGGTGAAGACTAAGAGTGAGCCCTGGAATGATAGTATTAGTATTTTCTTTTTTTTTTTTAATTAGAGTATCATTCATACACAATCTTTTGACGGTCTCACGTGAAAAACATTGTGGTTTCAGCATTCACCCATATTATCAAGTCCTCACCTGCCCACTGCCATTACAGTCACTGTCTATCAGTGTAGTAAGATGCTATAGAGTCCCCCAACTGCAAACTCTACTACAAAGCCACAGTGATTAAGACAATTTGGTACTGGCCCAAGAACAGACCCATAGACTAATGGAACAGACTAGAGAGCCCAGATATAAAGCCATGCATATATGGTCAATTAATATATGATAAAGGAGCCATGGACATACAATGGGGAAATGACAGCCTCTTAAACAACTGGTGGTGGCAAAACTGGACAGCTACATGCAAAAGAATGAAACTGGATTATTGTCTATCCCCATACACAAAAGTAAACTCGAAATGGATCAAAGACCTGAATGTAAGTCATGAAACCACACAACTCTTAGAAGACAGCATAGGCAAAAATCTCCTGAGTATAAATATGAGCAACTTTTTTCTGAATGCATCTCCTTGAGCATGGGAAATAAAAGCAAAAATGAACACATAGGACTACATCAAACTAAAAAACTTCTGTACAGTAAAGGACACCATCAAAAGAACAAAAAGGCATCCTACAGTATGGGAGAATATATTTGTAAATGACATATCCGACAAGGGGTTAACATCCAAAATATATAAAGAACTTACATGCCTCAACACCCAAAAAGCAAATAACCCGATTAAAAAATGGGCAGAGGATATGAAGAGACAGTTCTCCAAAGAAGAAATTCAGATGGCCAACAGACACATGAAAAGATGCTCCACATCACTAATTATCAGGGAAATGCAAATTAAAACCACAATGAGATATCACCTCACACCAGTTAGGATGGCCAGTATCAAAAAGACTAAGAATAGCAAATGCTGGTGAGGATGTGGAGAAAGGGGAACCCTCCTACACTGCTGGTAGGAATGTAAGCTAGTTCAACCATTGTGGAAAGCAGTATGGAGGTTCCTCAAAAAACTAAAAATAGAAATACCATTTGACCTGGGAATTCCACTCCTAGGAATTTTCCCAGAGAATACAAGTTCTCAGATTCAAAAAGACATATGTACCCCTATGTTTATTGCAGCACTATTTACAATAACCAAGAAATGGAAGCAATCTAAGTGTCCATCAGCAGATGAATGGATAAAGAAGATGTGGTACATATACACAACAGAATATTATTCAGCCATAAGAAGAAAACAAATCCTACCATTTGCAACAGCATGGATAGAGCTGGAGGGTATTATGCTCAGTGAAATAAGCCAGGCAGAGAAAGACAAGTGCCAAATGATTTCCCTCTTTTGTGGAGTGTAACAATGAAGCAAAACTGAAGGAACAAAACAGCAGCAGACTCACAGACTCCAAGAAGGGACTAGTGGTTGCCAAGTGGGAGGGGTGGTGGAGGATGGGTGGGGAGGGAGGGAGTGGGGGGTTGAGGGATATTATGATTGGGACACATGGTGTTGGGGGGATCATGGGGAAGACAATGTAGCACAGAGAAAGCAAATAGTGACTCTGTGGCATCTTACTATACTGTTGGGCAGTGACTGCAATGGGGTATGCAGGGGACATGATAACAGGTGAATGTAGTAACCACCTTGTTTTTTCATGTGAAGCCTTCATAAGAATGTATATCAATAATACCGTATTAAAAAAAAAGATGCTATAGAGTCATTACCTGTCTTCTCCTTCCTGGTGACCTACCTATATTGTGATTGTGAATTATAGTGCCCTTTAATTCCCTTCTGCCTGCCTCCCCACACACCCTCCTCAACCCCTTCCCTTTAGTAACCATTAGTCCCTTCTTGGAGTCTGTGAGTCTGCTGCTATTTTGTTCCTTCAGTTTTGCTTTGTTTTTAACACAGAGGTGCATAATATATTTTTTGAATCAGGGATCTTGTTTTCTTTAGGTAAATTCCTAGGAGTGGAATTATTGGATGAAAGGGTATTTCTATTTTTAGTTTTTTGAGGAACCTCCATATTGCTTTCCATAATGGATGAACTACTTTACATTCCGACCAACAGTGTAGGAGGGTTCGGCTTTCTCCACATCCTCACCATCATTTGTTGTTGCTTGTCTTTTGGATGTTGGCCATCCTAACTGGTGTGAGGTAATATCTCATTGTGGTTTTAATTTTCATTTCCTTGATAATTAGCAATGTGGAGCATCTTTTCATGAGCCTGTTGGCCATCCAAATTTCTTCTTGGGAGAAGTGTCTGTTAGATGCTTCACCCAGTTTTTAATCAGGTTATTTGTTTTTTGGGTGTTGAAGTGTGTGAATTCTTTATATACTTTGGATGTTAACCCCTTATCGGATATGCCATTTATGAATAAATTCTCCCATGCTGTAGGATGCCTTTTGTTCTGCTGATGGTGTGCTTTGCTGAACAGAAGCTTTTTAGTTTGATGTAGTCCCTTGTGTTCATTTTGGCTTTTGTTTCCCTTGACCGAAGAAACATGTTCAGGGAAAAGCTGGTCATGTTTCTATTCAAGAAATTTTTGCCTATGTTTCCAAGAGTTTTATGCTTTCATGATTTATGTTCAGGTGTTTGATCCATTTTAAGTTTACTTTTGTGTGTGGAGTTAGACAACATCCAGTTTCATTCTCTTACATGTAGCTGTCCAGTTTTGCCAGCACCAGTTGTAAAGAGGCTGTCTTTTCACCATTGTATATTCATGGATCCTTTATTATTTATTAATTGGTGATATATGTGTGGGTTTATATCTGGGCTCTGTATTCTGTTCCATTGATCTGTGGATAGTATTAGTATTTTCAAGATACATATATTGTGATCTAATTAAAACCTTCTTGAAAAGAGTTTTAACTTTATTTTTGCATACCCCTCATCTATAAATGTACTAGATACATTTTTTTCCTAAAGATACCCATATTCAGTACTTTAGCCAAGACCTTTTTATAAGAATTCCTCCCTACCATATTTACAGCAATAGTAATCAAAGACAGTGGATTATGGATAAATAAGTCAACAGAGATGAGAGAGGTTTTTCTACTCAAAAGAATAGCCAAATTCTTAACAAAATAAATAAGCAAAAGAACAGGTGGTTAGGTCAAAAAACAGTTTATTTTCAGGTTTTAGTGTTTAATGGAATCATGTAAAATCTTTGCATTGAAGAGGAGAAAAGGACTTCAAGTATGTAATCTAGACTTGCATACAGGAGTGTTGTCTAGAAATACCTATGAGTAGGCATCCAGCCGTTGTTTAAATGATCCCAGGGGTAGCAGGCTCATTTCCTTGCATGCAGCCTGTTTTGTCCCATTATAAAAATGGGAAATAAAAATAAAACTGGAATTTAAGAAGATAATGCTTTCAACTGGCCTACAATCTAAGTATGAATTATACAGTACTAATGCTCTGCAGCATTCATATTCTGTATAGTTGGTAGTTGCTTACTAAAGCCTCTTTCCAAACTTTCTCCAGAAAACCTGAAATTGTTTTCCACCCTTTTTTGTTATCAACAGTTTTTGTACTATTGTAAACTTAGAAATTTTCTCAGAAAAAAGTATTTTGACATAACTTTTTTCAGAATCCATCACAAGGTAGCTAATATTAATTTTTTTTTTTGAGAAATATAAATTAGAAGAGAAGTAGAGCCTGTTTCCCAGAATAGGCAATTATTATGAGTGGAGAGAACTATCTTCAAGCTAATATGAATATGAATAAGCCGAGCCTTACTAGGACAAGAGATAAAGAGCTAAACCTTGGAAGATAAGCTAATCCTAGATATAGACACAGTCATCCCTTAGTTTTGTGACTGTTTTCCTTCAAAGATGCCTTTGGTCTTCATTTAAATACCTTTTTTTGCAGTATAGAATGGAGGACTTATGATACTAAGTATCTGTTAAAAATAATGTTGTCAGAGTGACTTTGTTCATTCAATAAACATTTATTAAGTATCTAATGTGCCAGCCATTATGCTAGATTATTTGAATAATAAAGTGAATAAACACATGAAGAAAGTGAATACAACTCCCCCGAAAGGATGGAGACATCCATGAAAACAAATGTCATGAAAGTATATTGGTTGTGATCCATGTTTGAACTAGGTATAGTTTTGGCACAGAGGAGGGAATGTGCAGGGCAGTTGGTAGGTCGGGGAAGTCTCAGCATGAGTGTTGATACCTAATTTGGGTCTTGAGGGCATTTGCCAGGTGGGAAGCATTCCGCCTGGCAAAGTCTTGCTGAGCTCACTTTGATATGGCTTACTCTTATTAACGGTTTACTGCCTGTCAGATATTGTCTTAATGCTTTTCATGTAATAACTAATTTCTTCATCAGAATCATATGAGTTCAAACCTGTTATTCTCACCATATTAGAGATGAAGAAGCTTAGGCACAGAAAAGTTAGGAAACTTGTGGCATCATACAGCTAATTAAATGGCAGAGCTGGAATTTGAACCAAGGCATTCTGTCGCTAATGCTCATGCCCTTAACCACTAAGTCATGCTCCCCCTCAGCACTGATTATGGTAAGATGCAAAGAGTGATCTACAGTGATCTTACTTATTCTGAATTATGAAAAATTGAGAAGAGCCTAAATATTCAGCAACAGGACATTGATTACATAGTTATAAATAGAATACTCTGTAGCCATTAAAAAACTACATTGTAGGAGAACAATCAATGATGGAAAAAGATATGCATCTTACTGATTTTTTAAAACCTACCTATTAGAAAACAGTATGAATTAAAGTGTGTGTGTGTGTGTGTGTGTATCCAAAGAGAAAAGACTGGAAGGAAATATTCATCCAAGAAGTACACTTAACTGAGCACCTACCAAAGGGCTAGGCTAAATCCTGAGGATACAACCGTGATAAAAACTGTCTTCCCTCTTAGAGTTTACAGTGTCATGGGAGGGACAGACAAGTGATAGACAAGACAGTTGTTAAGAGTATGTATGATTAGTGCAGTGGTTGAAGAGGCACAGGATGCATCGGAAGAACCTAAGATGGACATCTCTCCTGTGCTGAGAGAGCACAGGAAGCTTCCTGGAGGAAAGTATGCTTGAACTTAGACCTTAATGATAGGTGGAAGTTAACTAGGCTAATGGTATAGTATGGCAGAACAATTATAAAAAAGTCAGTTCTGAATCTGTTTAGATTCTGTCCCATCACTCTGAAAATTAAAACTGTATATAACTTCACAAATTTGTTTTTATTTCACAAGCCTTATATTCCACGATTATAAACCAGGCTCATCAAATAATTACATATAATAATGTCACTAGCAACAGCAAAGAAAAAAAATTTGGTAACATAACAAACATGTTGAATATATAGGCATTTTCTGAGGGGCTGCTAAATTGAGTAAAAATGCTGTTTTCTTAATGTAACATTTATATCAAGATTTTTTCACACATATTATATGTCAAACAATATATATATTTCAGTGCAAGCATTAGAATTTTTAATAGTGTTCATAAGAAAGTTATTACAATTCCCATCATACAGTGGGTACTTAATAAATGTTGGCTCATTTCTAGCCTAGAAGTACAAGTCTCCAAATTTATTTGCTTTCTAATGATTTAGAGAACAATGTCTTTGTCAGAGAAATGCCATAATTCAAGATAAGATACATCTTTATTCTACGGAATGAAAGCCCTACACTGTAATGTAAAACTGGGTCTTTTAAATCTATAATCACTATTGTTTTCTTTAGCTGTAAGAAGGATAATGTGATAGGTTAACTGAAAAACTACAGATCCTAAGAGATACCTAACAACACACCTGTCACCACCAGCATTTCTGGTTATGTTGTTAGCCTTTTTGAGCCTAAACCACCTTATATAGAAGCAATTCTGGCTGGGAAAGCTTTTGCATCCACCCATAAGTTGATTAGGTGCTTGTTATCAGTGCTCTCCTATCATGCTCGACTATTGCACTTACTAGTAACCATCTCAGATTGGAGTAATATGTTTTCATGCTTCTCCTCTAGTAGCGATTGAGCTTTTGAAGGTTAGGTACTCTGTCTTGGGGCTCGCTGAGTGTCTGCCATATAGCAGGGACTCAATATAGATGTGTTAAATGAGTCAAAGTAGACACTAAAGCTGTTCCTATATCTAGGAGAAGCAGCAATCAGGATTAAATGAAACCTGTATTAACGTAAGGTGTATACATCAGTGTTTTAAGTCCCTCTAACCCAAGAGAAATAAAAGCTATTATTTTTTAAGATAGCCTTGACAACTTCCCATGCCCTCCTGACCTGAACTTAAATTGTACATATTAATTGAAAGACATATTGACACAATTCTATGAAGTGTTCTAGTAATGTATTTTAATCATTTATTGTTCTTTCTTCCTTGTTCAGGACTTGTGCCATTCTCATTGTGATGAGCCCATCATACACAAGAAGATCATGACTATTATCAACTGCTTTATTAATTCCAGTATTCCACCAGCTTTACAAATTGACATTCCTGTAGAGCAAGCCCAGAAAATTATTGAACACAGGAAGGATTTAGGACCATATGTATTTAGAGAGGCACAGGTAAGATATCAGAGCATCTCACTAAGTATATTTTAAAATAGATTGACAATGTAGATATTCTTCTAAACCTTTTGTGTTATTCATATTTGGCAAGATTTCAATCCTCCAAATACTGCGATTTGTTCTGTTTAAAGAAATCTTTGCATATGCCACAGAACATAAGAAACTAGTAAACTACTATTTTGTTTATGATAATAAACAGTAAATACAATTATTTAAATACTGTACTTTGTCCATGGTTATCATTTTTGTTGCTAACTTAAAAACTCTAACTAATTTTTCCTTCCTTTCCCATCATATTTCCTTTTAAAAATCTGCTACCACAAAAATGTGTAAAGTATGCATGTGTGTCCCAATATTTGTGTATTTTTAAAGATTGGAATATTCACATACCTCATAAACTAAGTGAGAGGAAATTTGGGTACTGGACCAACATAATGTACACAAGTTCACGAAAGGAAAATCATGCCTGCTAATGTGCTCAAGTTACTTCTTTTTAAGATAAATATTAGAAAACAGTGATTTGGTGAACATAACTTATTTGAATTTTGAAAAGCTTTTTAGTAATGTTGTTCCTGAAAAATGATTAAGAAAAATAAATTATAATAAGAGTAATAAGGATGGCAATGTCATGATCTAAGTGATATGGACCAGAGATTTAGGGTATGATTGCCCTTGAGTGTGGAAAAAGGCCATTATTCCTTAACATTCATTTGTGAGCCAGCTGTGTTCTAAGTCCTCTAAGGAACTGAAAGTCGACTAACAGTCCAAATTAAATAGGTATTAAAATAGGCAAAAATATAAAGGAATGATTGAGGATGTGCTAAAGAGAAATAGACAAAACATGGTGCCAGATCTGTTAATGAAAAGATCTTATGGATTACTTAGCATAGCCTACGCCTCTTGATAACCAGGTCAGGGCTGGCCCATCTAAATTGAAGAACTTGAGTCTGACAGTGAATGTCTAGAGCGGCTTACATTGGTTAGTTCGGCCACACTGTCAAAGGACTGCAGCCTGTGAACTTTATTGGGGCCCTTTAGTTTATGCCTTCTATCTGATTTATCTTAAATGGAGTCCTACACATACCTTAAATATGGACTGTGGAACATCAGAAAATAAGAGAATCTTTCTTTAGGTGCCTTATTCCACCAAGTCCATTTGTTCCTTCTGTGTTCTGAGGAAGCTCAGAGAATGCCATTGGCTACCCGGGTGTGCAAGCCAGAGATCTAGCTGCCATTTTCATGCCTTCCTCACTCTCATTCCCTTATCCCCATATCTTCTGTCCTAAAACTTAGCCATTTGTCACCTTTTTTCCATCCCCATGCCACTACCTCAGTTCCTGTCTGCAGCATCTCACATTGATTACTGCAACTCCCTACCTCTGGACTCTCATGAAACTGGGTAACTCACTGTCGATAGAGCCCTCTTTTTCAGAATGTACACCTGATCATGTTACTTCTCTGCTTTCAATATCAATTATTCCCCGTTGTCCTCATAATGAAGACCATACTCCCACATATCTCTCTAGCTACATATCTTACCACACCCTGCCATCTATCTCCCTGTCTTACTGAAAATATTTGTTGTTCTGTAAAGGGGCCTACTCTCTTCCCTGCTCAGCTTTTGGCATTATCATCTTTTCTCCCTTGTGCTTCTGAAATATCCTGTATTTATCCCTGGCAGAACACTTGCCACCAAATTGAAAATGACTAATCTCACACCCAACTTTCCCATTAGACTGTAAGCTCTTTGAGGGCAGGGAATGTTTCCTATTTAGCTTTGAGGCCTGAATGCCTGGCACTGAATAGGCACTCAACAACAATTTTTAACATATGAATGAATGACATGAGAAAAACTATCATGACAAAAAGGAGTAAGATCAAATTGAAAATGAGAGCACAGTTGCACAAAAGGGCTGAATAGCCGATTAAGAAAACCTGTTTCCTGTTTCAAAATTTTCAGTGTATCCTCTGTCTGTCCCCCACCAGCACCCCTAATAGATTGATTTTCTCCAGCCAAATTTCACAACCCTTTTGACTCATACTAAAGCTATTTACCATGTCCTGCCAGTGAGCAAAGTAGCTCTATATTTATTATTTTTAAATTTTTTCATTAAGGTATTATTGATATACACTCTTATGAAGGGTTCACATGAAAAAACAATGTGGTTACTACATTTACCCATATTATCAAGTCCCCACCCATACCCCATTGCAGTCACTGTCCATCAGTGTAGTAAGATGCCACAGATTCACTGTTTGCCTTCTCTGTGCTACACTGTTTTCCCCGTGACCCCCACACCATGTGTACTAAACATAATACCCCTCAATCCCCATCTCTCTCCCTCTCCACCACCCTCCCACAACCCTCCCCTTTGGTAACCACTAGTCCCTTCTTATCTGCGAGTCTGCTGCTATTTTGTTCCTTCACTTTTGCTTTGTTGTAATACTCCACAAATGAGGGAAATCATTTGGCACTTGTCTTTCTCCGCCTGGCTTATTTGACTGAGCATAATATCCTCCAACTCCATCCATGTTGTTGCAAAACAGTAGGATTTGTTTCTTTCTTATGGCTGAATAGTATTCCATTGTGTTTATGTACCACATCTTCTTTACCCATTCATCTACTGACAGACACTTAGGTTGCTTCCATATCTTGGCTATTGTAAATATATTGCTGTGATAAACAGGGGTGCATATGTCTTTTTGAGTCTGAGAAGTTGTATTCTTCGGGTAAATTCCAAGGAGTGGGATCCTTGGGTCAAATCGTATTTCTATTTTTAGTTTTTTGAGGAACCTCCATATTGCTTTCCACATGACTGAACTAGCTTACATTCCCAACAGCAGTGTAGGAGGGTTCCCCTTACTCCGCATCCTCGCCAGCATTTGTTCTTAGACTTTTGGATGCTGGCCATCCTTACTGGTGTGAGGTGATATCTCATTGTGGTTTTAATTTGCATTTCCCTGATGATTAGTGATGTGGAGCATCTTTTTATGTGTCTGTTGGCCATCTGAATTTCTTCTTTGGAGAACTGTCTCTTCATATACTCTGCCCATTTTTTAATTGGGTTATTTGCTTTTTGGGTGTTGAGGAGTGTGAATTCTTTATATATTTTGGATGTTAACCCCTTGTCAGATATGTCATTTACAAATATATTCTCCCATACTGTAGGATGCCTTTTTGTTCTGTTGATGGTATCCTTAGCTGAACACAAGCTTTTTAGTTTAATGTAGTGCATGTGTTCATTTTTGCTTTTGTTTCCCTGGCTTGAGGAGATGTGTTCAGGAAAAAGTTGTTCATGCTTATATTCAGGAGATTTTTGCCTATGTTGTCTTCTAAGAGTTTTATGGTTTCATGACTTACATTCACGTCCTTGATCCATTTCGAGTTTACTTTTGTGTATGGCGTTAAACAATAATCCAGTTTCATTCTCTTACATGTAGCTGTCCAGTTTTGCCAACACCAGCTGTTGAAGAGGCTATCATTTCCCCATTGTATGTCATTGGCTCCTTCATCATATGTTAATTGACATATATGGTTGGGTTTATATCAGGTCTCTCTACTCTGTTCCATTGGTCTATGGGTCTGTTCTTGTGCCAGTATCAAATTGTCTTGATTACTGTGGTTTTATAGTAGAGCTTGAAGTTGGGGCACATGATCCCCGCAGCTTTATTCTTCCTTCTCAGGATTGCTTTGGCTATTCGGGGTCTCTTGTGGTTCCATATGAATTTTTGAATGATTTGCTCTAGTTCATTGAAGAATGCTGTTGGTATTTTGATAAGGATTGCATTGAATCTGTAGATTGCTTTAGGCAACATGGCCATTTTGACAATATTAATTCTTCCTATCCATGAGCACAGGATGTGTTTCCATTTATTGGTATCTTCTTTAATTTGTCTCATGAGTGTCTTGTAGTTTTCAGAGTATAGGTCTTTCACTTCCTTGGTTAGGTTTATTCCTAGGTATTTTATTCTTTTTGATGCAACTGTGAATGGAATTGTTTTCCTGATTTCTCTCTTTGCTAGTTCAATGTTAGTGTATAGGAATGCGTATTAATTTTGTATCCCGCAACTTTGCTGAATTCAGATATTAGATCTAGTAGTGTTGGAGTGGATTCTTTAGGGTTTTTTATGTACAATATCATGTCATCTTCAAGCAGGGACAGTTTAACTTCTTCCTTACCAATCTGGATGCCTTTTATTTCTTTGTGTTGTCTGATTGCCGTAGCTAGGACCTCCAGTACTTTGTTAAATAGAAGTGGGGAGAGTGGGCATCCTTGTTTTGTTCCCAATCTTAAAGGAAAAGCTTTCAGCTTCTCACTGTTAAGTATAATATTCGCTGTGGGTTTGTCATGTATGGCCTTAATTATGCTGAGGTACTTGCCTCTATACCCATTTTGTTGAGAGTTTTTGTCATGAATTGATGTTGAATTTAGTCAAATGCTTTTTCAGCATCTATGGAGATGATCATGTGTTTTTTGTCCTTCTTTTTGTTGATGTAGTGGATGATGTTGATGGATTTTTGAATGTTGTACCATCCTTGCATCCCTGGGATGAATCTCACTTGATCATGATGGATGATCTTTTTGATGTATTTTTGAATTTGGTTTGCTAATATTTTGTTGAGTATTTTTGCATCTATGTTCATCAGGGATAATGATCTGTAATTTTCTTTTTTTGTGGTGTCTTTGCCTGGTTTTGGTATTAGAATGATGCTGTCCTCAGAATGAGTTTGGAAGTATTCCCTCTCCTCTGCTCTTTGGAAAACTTTAAGGATGATGGGTATTAGGTCTTCACTAAATGTTTGATAAAATTCAGCGGTGAAGCCATCTGGTCCAGGTATTTTGTTCTTAGGTAGTTTTTTGATTACCAGTTCAATTTCGTTGCTGGTAATTGGTTGTTCAGATTTTCTGTTTCTTTCTGGGTCAGCCTTGGAAGGTGTATTTTTCTTAAAAGTTGTCCATTTCTTCTAGGTTATCCAGATTGTTATCATATAATTTTTCATAGTATTCTCTCATAATTCTTTGTATTTCTGTGGTGTCCGTTGTGATCTTTCCTTTCTCATTTCTCATTCTGTTTATGTGTATTGACTCTTTTTTTTCTTGGTAAGTCTGCCTTGGGGTTTGTCTACTTTGTATATTTTCTTGAAGAACCAGCTCTTACTATCATTGATTCTTTCTATTGTTTTATTCTTCTCGATTTTTTTTATTTCTTTTCTAATCTTTATTATGTCCCTCCTACTGACTTTGGGCCTCTTTTGTTCTTCTTTTTCTTGTTTCGTAAATTGTGAGTTTAGAGTGTTCACACGGGATTGTTCTTCTTTCCTGAGGTAGGCCTGTACTTCAATATACTTTCCTCTTAGCAAAGCCTTTGCTGCGTCCCACAGATTTTGCAGTGTTGAATTATTGTTGTCATTTGTCTCCATATATTGCTTGATCTCTGTTTTTATTTGGTCATTGATCCACTGGTTATATGGAGCATGTTGTGAAGCCCCATGTGTTGTGGGATTATTCATACTCTTGCATAATTTATTTGTAGCTTCATACTTTTGTGGTCTGAGAAACTGGTTGGTAAAATTTCTATCTTTTTGAATTTACTGAGGATCTTTTTGTGGCCTAGTATATGATCTTTTTTTGAAAATGTTCCATGTGCACTTGAGAAAAATGTGTATTCTGCTGCTTTAGGATGTCAAGTTCTGTAGATGTCTGTTAGGTCCCTCAGTTCTAATGTGTTTTTCAGTGCTTCTGTCTCCTTACTCATTTTCTGTCTGGTTGATCTGTCCTTTGAGTGAGTGGTGTGTTGAAGTCTCCTAGAATGAATGCATTGCATTCTATTTCCCCTTTTATTTCTGTTAGTATTTGTTTCACATATGTTGGTTCTCCTGTGTTGGGTGCATAGATATTTATAATGGTTATATCTTCTTGTTGGATTGACCATTTTATCTTTATGTAATGTACTTCTTTGTCTCTTGTGACTTTCTTTGTTTTGAAGTCTATTTTGTCTGATACAAGTACTGCAACTCCTGCTTTTTTCTCCCTATTAGTTGCATGAAATATCTTTTTCCATTCCTTCTCTTTTAGTCTGTGTATGTCTTTCGGTTTAAAGTGAATCTCTTGTAGGCAGCAAAAGATGGGTCTTGTTTTTTTATCCATTCAGTGACTCTCTGTCTTTTGATTGGTGCATTCAGTCCATTTACATTTAGGGTGATTATCAATAGGTATGTACTTATTGGCATTGCAGGCTTTAGATTTGTGGTTACCAAAGGTTCAAGGTTAACTTCCTTACTATCTAAGAGTCTAACTTAACTCACTTAATATGGTTTTACAAACACAATCTAAACCTTCTTTTTTCCCCCTCATTCTTCTTCCTCCTCCATTCTTTATATATTAGGTATCCTAGTCTGTACTCTTTGTCTATCCCTTGATTGACTTTGGGGATGGTTGATTTAATTTCGCATTTGCTTAGTAATAACTGTTCTAATTTCTTTACTGTGGTTTTATTACCTCTGGTGACAGCTATTAAACCTTAGGAACACTTCCATCTATAGCAGTCCGTCCAAAATACACTGTAGAGTTGGCTGTGGGCGGTAAATTCTCTCAGCTTTTGTTTATCTGGAAATTGTTTAGTCCCTCCTTCAAATTTAAATGATAATCTTGCCAGATAAAGTATCCTTGGTTCGAGGCCCTTCTGCTTCATTGCATTAAATACATCATGCCACTCCCTTCTGGTCTGTAAGGTTTCTGCTGAGATGTCTGATGATAGCCTGATGGGTTTTCCTTTGTATGTGATCTTATTTCTCTCTCTGTCTGCTCTTAATAGTCTGTCCTTATCCTTGATCTTTGCCATTTTAATTACCACATGTCTTGGTGTTGTCTTCCTTGGGTTGCTTGTGTTGGGAGATCTGTGCACCTCCATGACCTGAGAGACTCTCTCCTTCCCCAGATTGGGGAAGCTTTCAGCAATTACCTCCTCAAGACACTTTCTATCCCTTTCTCCCTCTCTTTTTCTGCTACCCCTGTAATGCGAATATTGTTCCGTTTGGATTGGTCACACAGTTCTCTCAATATTCTTTCATTTTTAGAGATCTTTTTTTCTCTTTTTGCCTCACCTTTGTATTCCTCTTCCCTAATTTCTATTCTGTTTATCATCTCCTACACCATATCTAATCTGTATTTAATACTCTCCATTTTTCTCTTCAACGATTGGATCTCTGACCAGAATTTATTCCTGAGTTCTTGAATATTTTTCTGTATCTCCATGAGCATGTTAATGATTTTTTTAAATTATGGATGACTTTTTAAATAGTCATTTCAACATTAATATTTTTTGTTTTTTATTTTTTATTTTGCTATTATTAATATACAATTACATGAGCAACATTATGGTTACTAGACTCCCCCTATTATCAAGTCCCCACCACATCCACCCATTACAGTCACTGTCCATCAGCGTAGAAGGATGTTATAGAATCACTACTTGTCTCCTCTCTGTTATACTGCCTTCTGCATATATCCCTACCCCACCCCCACCCTGCTACATTATGTGTGCTAATTGTAATAGCCCTTTTGCCCCCTTATTCCTCCCTCCCACCCATTTTCCCCAGTCCCTTTCCCTTTGGTAACTGTTAGTCCATTCTTGGGTTCTGAGAGTCTGCTGCTGTTTTCTTCCTTCAGTTTTTTCTTTGTTCTTATATTCCACATATGAGTGAAATCATTTGGTACTTGTGTTTCTCTGCCTGGCTTATTTCACTGAGCATAATACCCTCCAGCTCCATCCATGTTGTTGCAAATGGTAGAATTTGTTTTGTTCTTATGGCTGAATAATATTCCATTGTGTATATGTACCACATCTTCTTTATCCATTCATCTACTGATGGACACTTAGGTTGCTTCCATTTCTTGGCTATTGTAAATAGTGCTGCGATAAACATAGGGGTGCATATATCTTTTTCAAACTGAGCTGCTGCAGTCTTACGGTAAATTCCTAGGAGTGGAATTCCTGGGTGAACTGATATTTCTATTTTGAGTTTTTTGAGGAACCTCCACTAACTACTTTCCACAATGTTTGTACTAATTTGCATTTCCACCAGCAGTGTAGGAGGGTTCCCCTTTCTCCACTTCCTCGCCAACATTAATTGTTGTTGGTCTTTTGGATGGCGGCCATCCTAACTAGTGTGAGGTGATATCTCATTGTGGTTTTAATTTGCATTTCTCTGATGACTAGTGATGTGGAGCATCTTTTCATATGCCTGTTGCCCATCTGAATTTCTTCTTTGGAGAAGTGTCTGTTGAGCTCCTCTTCCCATTTTTTAACTGTCTTATTTGCTTTTTGTTTGTTGAGGTCTGTGAGTTCTTTATATAATTTGGATGTCAACCCCTTATCGGATATGTCATTAATGAATATATTCTACCATACTGTAGGATATATTTTTGTTCTACTGATGGTGTCCCTTGCTGTACAGAAGCTTTTTAGTTTTATATAGTCCCATTCATTCATTTTTGCTTTTGTTTCCCTTGCCTGGGGAGATATGTTCATGAAGAAGTTGTCATGTTTATGTCCAAGAGGTTCTTGCCTATGTTTTTTTCTAAGAGTTTTATACTTTCATGACTTACATTGAGGTCTTTGATCCATTTTGAGTTTACTTTTGTGTTTGGGATTAAACAGTAATCCAGTTTCATTCTCTTACATGTAGCTGTCCAGTTTTGCCAACACCAGCTGTTGAAGAGGCTTTCATTTCCCCCACTGTATATCCATGGCTCCTTTATCATATATTAATTGACCATATATGCTTGGGTTTATATCTGGACTCTCTATTCTGTTCTACGGGTCTGTGGGTCTGTTCTTGTGCCAGTACCAAATTGTCTTGATTACTGCGGCTTTGTACTAGAGCTTGAAGTCAGGGAGCTTAATCCCCCCAGCTTTATTCTTTCTTCTCAGGATTGCTTTGGCTATTTGGGGTCTTTTGTGGTTCCATATGAATTTTAGAACTATTTGCTCTAGTTCATTGAAGAATGCTGTAGGTATTTTGATAGGGAGTGCAATGAATCTGGAGATTGCTGTAGGCAGGATGGCCATTTTGACAAATATTAATTCTTCCTAGCCAAGCGCATGGGATGAATTTCCATTTATTAGTGTCCTCTTTAATTTCTCGTAAGAGTGTCTTGTAGTTTTCAGGGTATAGGTCTTTCACTTCATTGGTTAGGTTTATTCTTAGGTATTTTATTATTTTTGATACAATTGTGAGTGAAATTGTTCTCCTGATTTCTCATTCTGCTAGTTCACCATTAGTGTATAGGAATGCCACAGATTTCTGTGTATTAATTTTGTATCCTGCAACTTTGCTGAATTCAGATATTAGATCTAATAGTTTGGGAGTGGATTCTTTAGGGTTTTTATGTACAATATCGTCTGCAAACAAGGACAGTTTGAATTCTTCCTTGCCGATCTGGATGCCTTTTATTTCTTTGTGTTGTCTGATTGCCATGGCTAGGACCTCCAGTACTCTGTTGAATAAAAGTGCGGAGAGTGGGCATCCTTCTCTTGTTACCAATCTTAAAGGAAAAGCTTTCAGCTTCTCGCTGTTAAGTATGATATTGGCTGTGGGTTTGTCATTTATGGCCTTTATTATGTTGAGGTACTTGCCCTCTATACCCATTTTGTTGAGGGTTTTTATCATGAATGGATGTTGAATTTTGTTGAATGCTTTTTCAGCATCTGTGGAGATGATCATGTGGTTTTTTGTCCTTCTTTTTGTTGATGTAGTGGATGATGTTGATGGATTTTCTAATATTGTACCATCCTTGCATCCCTGGGATGAATCCCACTTGATCATGATGGATGATCTTTTTGATGTATTTTTGAATTCGGTTTGCTAATATTTTGTTGAGTATTTTTGCATCTATGTTCATCAGGGATATTGGTCTATAATTTTTTTGTGTGTGCGGTGTCTTTGCCTGGTTTTGGTATTAGAGTAATGTTGGCCTCATAGAATGCGTTTGGGAGTATTCCCTCCTCCTCTACTTTTTGGAAATCTTTAATGAGGATGGGTATTAGGTATTCACTAAGTGTTTAATAAAATTCTGTAGTGAAACAATCTGGGACAGGGGTTTTCTTCTTAGTTAGTTTTTTGATTACCAGTTCAGTTTCTTTACTGGTAATTGGTCTATTCAGATTTTCTGTTTCTTCCTGGGTCAGCCTTGGAAGGTTGTTAATGATTTTTACTTTGAAATCCCTTTCAGGATGATTCATGAGGTCGATTTCATTTGAATCTTTCTCAGGGGTTGTTTTCATAATTTTACTTTAAACCATGTTTCTTTAGTGTTTTATATTAGTATATGGCGCCCTCTAGTGCCAGAAGCTCTACTCTCTGGAGCTGCTCAGCCCCTGAAGCAATGTCAGACGTCACAGGGGAATGATATTGGTGCCCTGGCGGAGTAAAGAGCTGTTTCCTGCTTACCAGCGGCTATGCCTGTCTCCACTGCCAAAACCAGTGGGCCGAGCACACAGGTATAAGCCTCTGTGCTTTGTGTTTGTAGTTGCTGTAGATTGGGCTTCCCTCTGGCTGACCTAATGCCAGAGTAGCGTTTGCTGGTTTACGAGCCGGGTGGAGCTGGCAGGGAGAAAGGCGCAGGTGGCTGCATATCACGGAGAGGGTCCTTCAAACTGTGTGGCCAGCCAGGGAGCTGGAGCGCCTGAAGATCGAGAAAGTTCCCAACCTGCTGGGCAGTGTGCACCTGGACAATTTTGTCTACCTATTCTTTCTCCTGAGCAGTAAGCTCTGTGCTATCCTTGCCCCTTTAGCAGCCCTCTTGCTGTTTGGAAGTCTCTCAGACTGCCCACCTTTCTTTTGTTCCAGAGCGGCCAGATTGGATCCCTGCTTTCCACGAACAGCTAGAATCTTAGTCTCTCCGTGTATTCTGCCTGTCTTAGCTTTCCAACCCCCTAATCACGAGAGTACCATGAAAGCACCACGAAATGTAGGTTTGTGCTCCCAGAGCAGATCTCCAGAGTTAGGTATTCAGTAGTTCCAGGCCTCCATTCCCTCCCCGCTCTGTTTCTCTTCCTCCCACTGGTGAGCTGGTGTGAGAGAAAGGGTTGCGTCCAGCCAAGCCATGGCTTTGGTACGTTACCCTGTTCCTTGAGGTTTGTTTTCTCCAGGTGTATGTAGTTTGGTACAGCCCTGTTTCCTGTTGCTCTTTCAGGATTAGTTGTATTAATTATATATTCATATTATATGTGGTTTTAGGAGGAAGCCTCTCTCTCACCTCTTATACCGCCATCTTTAATCCTCTCCAAAATAGTATCTCTATATTTATTAAAATGTTTTCTTACAGTTTGGTTGTCTTTTACAGTTCTGGATGTACAGGGTAATTCTCATTAATGCATGTATGTTAACCCAAAATAATAACTGCAACTCTATAATCATTTTGTCTGCCATGGAAAAATTGTGTCCTAATTGGTTGACTACTGCTGGAAGGCCTCCTAGATGGAAATATATTTGAGGGCTGTGAATGACTCAGATTTTGGAGAAATACCTGAGAAGTAGGGCCAATAATTCCTAAATAGAGGAGGAGGTGTATTTAAATTTAAGTTCAGATAAAAACTACATTGGGCAGGGGATTACTTAATTAAGTACATGGCAAGTAGATGTAAATGAAAGTGTTTTAAAAGGCTACATTTCATTAAAGTATCTCTAGCTTTTATGTTCATAATCCCAAGAGGCTACAGAATTCAATGACAAAATTACATTTTAAAAAGTGTAAATAATTTTGAATTACTAACAATATCCACATAAAGAAATGAAGAGTAATGAAATGCACCAACTCAGGACTCTGTTGCAGCATTTACTTGTTAAATATTCCTCTTTTCCCCTGAAGAGTTGGTTTGGAGCCTAATGGGATGGTTCCTTTGTTGCCAGGGCATTAGGTAAAGGCCGTTCCAAGCAACAAGATGTTGGACTTGATCTGATATGGCAAGTCCTACCTTCTTGGAAGTTATGTATGCCTCTGGAACTAATGGAAAAACTTGGCATGGGTTTGAGCAACAATTCTTATCTCTATAAATATCACAATTAATCAATTTAAAGTGTCCTCATAGAAAGCATTTGTCCAGGATACCACTCTACCTCTTAAATGTTACTTTTCTTGCTCTCACATAAAAGAGAGATTATATCATTTAAAAGTTACTCAAGATTTATTCTTAGATCTGCAACTTTGTTTAAGAGCTTTTCCAGAGGCAAAATGGCATTTCCTTTCTCTAAAAGAAAGGAAAGGGGGAGGGGGGGCAGAGAGTTCCTCTTGATGAACTGAATATTTGGAATACTTGCATACAGCAGCAGAGTGTGTGGCAGAGCAACTACTATATGTTTTAAAAGAAAACATAAATTTCTTATTTGAAAAGACCTAATGGATTCTTTATTAATACAATCAATTGGTTAGGGAAACATAAAGAATAAAGTGACTTTTAAGTGTATGGCTTTTTTAAAGAAAGACTTCTCCTTGGTAGTAAAAAGCACTGATGATAAGCATGTGCTGAGCTAAACTATACCAGAATGTCTGGAGACAATAAGTTGGAGGAAACATGCTATATATTAAAGATAGAATAGTTAATCCATTATTATGGTGAATTAGAGTTTAAATTGGTACTTTTGTATAAAATTGTATTCTGAGACATACTTTGTTTTTTATACAGATGACAATTTTCGGGGTTCTGTTTAAATTTTGGCCTCAGTTCTGTGAGTTCAGGAAGAACTTAACTGATGAAAAAATTATGAGTGTTTTAGAGAGAAGACAAGAACATAGTAAGCAGAAAAAGAAATTGGCAGTCATAGAAGATGAAAAATTTTCAAAGGTGAGACAAGCCTCATTTTGGGTTTAATCAGACTTTAAAAAGTATGTGATATGTATGAATTTATAGATGAATTTGGTCTGGGGAAAAGTACAGGAAAGTTATAAAATACACATTTTAGTGGCTTTCAAGCCTTGCAGTCAGAGGTTTCAGACTTGGTTTTGAATTTCTCAGAATTCATCTCAAATGCTATCTCTTCTATGTGAAAGTTTCCTTGATGCTACTAGGCAACACAAGCAGCTTGCACACACTGTAGTAACATACCTACCCCTTTTGGAGAATGCTTTATGTTGTCTTGTGAATAAGCTTTTGCATCTGTCATCCTCTCTGGACTGCAGTCCTCGTCTTATTTATCTATGTCTCATAAGCCCTCATATAGTGTCCAACACATGCTCAATTATTAATCATTGTTTACTGAATAAATGAGGAATGAATGAATGAATAGGTAAATGAAAAATACTGTGTACTGGGGGTAGCATTTTCAGTATTACAGTTACAGAGTGATACACTGACTGTGAAATTTGAGAATATAAATCATAAATTGCCCAGCCTGCCTATTTGTTGGTCTGTCCATTTTTTCATCCATTCACCTATCTCTATATTTATATACTTTCTTTGGGTCAAAAGGGGTAACTGCTCCCATGTAATGTATTTTATTTATAAGCTTATGCCTATTCTATTTTTTAGAAGAAGTTTAAGAGATATTGAAAGATACAAAAGTAATATAATGAACGTTCATATTCGCACAAGGTCAAAATTTGCCTTTTTTCCTTAAGAAATAAAATGTTGCAGAAAGAGTAAAGTCTCTTAACTCTAGCCCTGAGTTCTGTTACCCTCTCTGTCCCCAAAAGCAACCATTAAGTTTGAGGTTTCTTCCAGCTCTTTTTAAATATAACTGTTTTATTCTTGTATATTCATAAACAATACAGAGGACTTTTGGGTATGTATTTAACTTACATAAATGGTACCATATTATATTAGTCTGCTTGAGCTGCTATAACAAAGTACTGCAGACTGGGTGGCTTAAACAACAGAAATTTATTTTCTCACAATTTTGGAGGCTGGGAATCCCAAATCAAGGTGCCAGCTGATTTGGTTTCTGATGAAAGCTCTCTGCCTAGCTTGTAGATGGCTGCCTTCTTGCTGTGCCCTCATAAGGTGGAGAGGTAAAGAGATCTCTCTCTTTCCCTTCATATAGGCCACAGTTCCTTCAGATGAAGGCCTCACCCATATGACCTCATTTAACCTTAATTACCTCTTATGGACCTCATCTCCAGACACAATTACATTGGAAGTTAGGGCTTCAACCTATGAATTTTTTTGGCCACAGGACACAATTCAGATCTCAGCCCATACTGTGTACCATCTTTCTATATCTTGCTTTTTAAACTCAACTTTTTAGTTCTACCCATATTGCTATACTTAGATCTAGTTTATTCAATTTAAATGCTGCATGCTCTTCCATCATACAAATAAATATACTATTTTTATTTAATTATTTCTCTCATTGGATATGTTTTCAGTTTTTATCTTTACAAACAGTGCTGCAGACAGCATTCCTGTAAATGTCTCCAAATTCACGTTTAATAATTTCTTTGGAATTGCTGATTAAAGAGTATGTGTGTTTTTAGTAGAGTCAATGCTATTATCTTGTTTTTCTGGTGAATGTGTCATTTTATATTTCTTTTTTTTTATTTTGGTATCATTAATCTAAAATTACATGTGCAACATTATGGTTACTAAACTACCCACTTCATCAAGTACCCCCCACATACCCCATTACAGTCACTGTCCAGCAGCGGAGCGAGATGCCATAGAATCACTACTTGTCTTTGAGTTGTACAGCCCACCCTACATTATGTCTGCTAATCATAATTCCCCCTTTTACCCCCTTGTACCTCCCTTCCCACCCATCCTCCCCAGCCCCTTTCCCTTTCGTAACTGTTAGTCTGTTCTTGGATTCTGTGAGTCTGCTGCTGTTTGGTTCCTTCAGTTTTTTTATTTTCTCTTATACTCCACATATGAGTGAAATCATTTGATACTTGTCTTTTTCGGCTTGGCTTATTTCACTGAGCATAATACCCTATAGCTCCATCCATGTTATTGCAAATGGTAGGATTTGTTTTCTTCTTATGGCTGTATAATATTCCATTGTGTATATGTACCACCTCTTCTTTATCCATTCATCTACTGATGGACACTTAGGTTGCTTCCATTTCTTGGCTATTGTAAATAGTGCTGCAATAAACGTAGGGGACGCATATGTCTTTTTTAAACTGGGCTTCTGCATTCTTAGGGTAAATTCCTAGGAGTGGGATTCCTGGGTCAAATGGTATTTTTATTTTGAGTTTTTTTAAGAACCTCCATACTGCTTTCCACAATGGTTGAACTAATTTGCATTCCCACCAGCAGTGTAGGAGGGTTCCCTTTTCTCCACGTCCTGCCAACATTTGTTGTTGTTTGTGTTTTGGATGTTGGCCATCCTCACTGGTGTGAGGTGATATCTCATTGTGGTTTTAATCTGCATTTCTCTGATGATTAGCGATGTGGAGCATCTTTTCATGTGCCTGTTGGCCATCTGAATTTCTTCTTTGGAGAAGTGTCTATTCATGTCCTCTGCCCATTTCTTAATTGGATTATTTGCTTTTTGTTTGTTGAGGTGCATGAGTTCTTTATATATTTTGGATGTCAACCCCTTATCGGATACGTCATTTATGAATATATTCTCCCATACTGTAGGATGTCTTTTTGTCCTACTGATGGTGTCCTTTGCTGTACAGAAGCTTTTCAGCTTGATATAGTCCCACTTGTTCATTTTTACTTTTGTTTCCCTTGCCCGGGGAGATATATTCATGAAGAAGTCGTCCATATTTATGTCCAAGAGATTTTTGCCTATGTTTTTTTCTAAGAGTTTTATGGTTTCATGGCTTACATTCAGGTCTTTGATCCATTTTGAGTAATGCTGTTGGTATTTTGATAGGGATTGCATTGAATCTGTAGATTGCTTTAGGTAGTATAGCCATTTTGACAATATTTGTTCTTCCTAGCCAAGAGCATGGGATGAATTCCCATTTGTTAGTGTCCTCTTTAATTTCTCTTAGGAGTGTCTTGTAGTTTTCAGGGTACAGGCCTTTACTTCCTTTGTTGGGTTTATTCCTAGGTATTTTATTCTTTTTGATGCAATTGTGAATGGAATCGTTTTCCTGATTTCTTTTTCTGTTACCTCATCGTTAGTGTATATGAAAGCAACAGATTTCTGTGTGTTAATTTTGTATCCTGCAACATTGCTGAATTCAGATATTAGTTCTAGTAGTTTTGGAGTGGAGTCTTTAGGGTTTTTTATGTACAGTATCCTGTCATCTGCAAACAGTGACAGTTTGACTTCTTCTTTACCAATCTGGATGCCTTTTATTTCTTTGTTTTGTCTGATTGCTGTGGCTAG
This sequence comes from Smutsia gigantea, assembly GCA_032199065.1. Taxonomy (NCBI): domain Eukaryota; kingdom Metazoa; phylum Chordata; class Mammalia; order Pholidota; family Manidae; genus Smutsia; species Smutsia gigantea. Next base: position 77,061 of record JAVSCE010006798.1, on the reverse strand, counting down.
GACCTCTAGTACTATGTTGAATAACAGTGGGGAGAGTGGGCATCCTTGTCTTGTTACCGCTCTTAGATGAAAAGCTTTCAGCTTCTCGCTGTTAAGTATGATGTTGCTGGTGGGTTTGTCATATATGGCCTTTATGATGTTGAGGTACTTGCCCTCAATACCCATTTTCTTGAGGGTTTTTATCATGAATAGATGTTGAATTTTGTCAAATGCTTTTTCAGCATCTATGGAGATGATCATGTGGTTTTTGTTCTTCTTTTTTGTTGATGTGGTGGATGATGTTGATGGATTTTCGAATGTTGTACCATCCTTGCATCCCTGGGATGAATCCCACTTGATCATGGTGTATGATCCTCTTGATGTATTTTTGAATTCGGTTTGCTAATATTTTGTTGAGTATTTTTGCGTCTATGTTCATCAGGGATATTGGTGTGTAATTTTCTTTTTTGGTGAGGTCTTTGCCTGGTTTTGGTGTTAGAGTGATGCTTGCTTCATAGAATGAGTTTGGAAGTATTCCCTCCTCTTCTATTTTTTGGAAAACTTTATGGAGAATGGGTATTATTTCTTCTTTATATGTCTGGTAAAATTCAGCAGTGAATCCATCTGGCCTGGGGGTTTTGTTCTTGGGTAGTTTTCTGATTACCAATTCAATTTCTTTGCTGATAAGTGGTGTGTTTAGGTTTTCTGTTTCTTGCTTGGTCAGTCTTGGAAGGGTGTATTTTTCTAAGAACTTGTCCATTTCTTCTAGGTTTTCCTGTTTGTTAGCATATAGATTTTCATAGTATTCTCTAATAATTCTTTGTATTTCTGTGGGGTTTATCGTGATTTTTCCTTTCTCATTTCTGATTATGTGTGTAGATTCTCTTTTTCTCTTAATAAGTCTGGCTAGGGGTTTATCTATTTTGTTTATTTTTTCAAAGAACCAGCTCTTGGTTTCCTTGATGATTTCTATTGTTTTATTCTTCTCAATTTTATTTCTTCTCTAATTTTTATTATGTCCCTTCTTCTGGTGATTTTTGGCCTCATTTGTTCTTCTTTTTCCAATTTCAGTAATTGTGACTTTAGACTATTCATTTGGGATTGTTCCTCCTTCTTTAAATAGGCCTGGATTGCAATAAACTGCCTTTGCTGCATCCCACAGAAGTTGCAGCTTTGTGTTGTTGTTGTCATTTGTGTCCATGTATTGTTTGGTCTCCGTTTTAATTTGGTCATTGATCCATTGATTATTTAGGAACATGTTGTTGAGCCTCCATGTATTTGTGAACCTTTTTGTTTTCTTTGTACAATTTATTTCTAGTTTTATACCTTTGTGATCTGAGAAATTTGTTGGTAGAATTTCAATATTTTTTCATTTACTGAGGTTCTTTTTGTGGCCTGCTATGTGGTCTATTCTGGAAAATGTTCCAAGTGCACTTGAGAAGAATGTGTATCCTGCTGCTTTTGGGTGTAGAGTTCTGTAGATGTCTGTTAGGTCCATCTGTTCTAGTGTGTTGTTCAGTGCCTCTGTGTCTTTACTTATTTTCTCTCTCGTTGATCTGTCCTTTGAGTGAGTGGTGTGTTGAAATCTCCTAAAATGAATGCATTGCTATTTCCTCCTTTAATTCTGTTAATATTTGTTTCATATATGTTGGCACTCCTGTGTTGGGTGCATATATATTTATAATGGTTATATCCTCTTGTTAGACTGACCCCTTTATCATTATGTAATGTCCTTCTCTATCTCTTGCTACTTTCTTCGTTTTGACGTCTATTTTGTCTGATACAAGTACTGAACACCTGCTTTTTTCTCCTTGTTTTTTACATGAAATATCTTTTTCTATCCCTTCACTTTTAGTCTGTGTATTTCTTTGGGTTTGAGGTGAGTCTCTTGTAAGGAGCATATAGATGAGTCTTGCTTTTTTATCCATTCTATTACTCTGTGTCTTTTGATTGGTGCATTCAGTCCATTTACATTTAGGGTGATTATCGATAGATATGTACTTATTGCCATTCCCAGCTATAGATTTGTGGTTACCAAAGGTTCAAGGGTAGCTTCTTTACTATTTAACAGTCTAACTTAACTCTCTTTTAAAGCTATTATAAACACAGACTGATGATTATTTCTCTCCCTTCATATTCTTCCTCCTCCATTGTCTATATGCTAGGTGTTTTATTCTGTACTCTTTTACATTTCCTTTGACTGTTTTTGTGGATAGTTAATTTTACTTTTGCCTTTAGTTAGTATTTGGATGGTCTGCTTTCTTTGCTATGATTTTATTTTCTCTGGTGACGTCTTTTTAGCCTTAGGGGTGCTTCCCTCTAGAGCAGTCTGTTTAAGATATCCTGTAGTGGTGGTTTATGAGAGGCAAACTCTCTCAACTTTCGTTTGTCTGGAAATTGTTTAATCCCTCTGTCATATTTAAATGATAATCATGCTGGATACAATATTCTTGCTTCGAGGCCCTTCTGTTTCATTGCATTAAATATATCATGCCATTCTCTTCTGGTCTGCAAGTTTTCTGTTGAGAAGTCTGATGATAGCCTGATGGGTTTTCCTTTGTAGGTGATCTTTTTTCTCTCTCTGGCTGCCTTTAATATTCTGTCCTTGTCTTTGATCTTTGCCATTTTGATTATTATGTGTCTTTGTGTTGTCTTGCTTGGGTCCCTTGTGTTGGGAGATCTGTGGGCTTCCATGGTCTGAGAAACTATTTCCTTCTCCAGCTTGGGGAAGTTTTCAACAATTATTTCTTCAAAAACACTTTCTATCCCTTTTTCTCTCCCTTCTTCTTCTGGTACTCCTATAATGGGAATATTTTTCATTTGGTTTGGTCACACAGTTCTCTTAATATTCTTTCATTTCTAGAGATCCTTTTATCTCTCTCTGCCTCGGCTTCTCTGTACTCCTGTTCTCTGATTTCTATTCCATTAACAGTCTCTTGCACCTCTTCCAGTCTGCTCCTCAGCCCGTCAATTGCTTGCCTCATTTCTGCATTGTTTCTCCTGACTTACTCCCTTAGCTCTTGCATATTTCTCTGTAGATCCATCAGCATGGTTATGACTTTTATTCTGAATTCTTTTTCAGAAAGATTGTTTAATTCTATCCCATCAGGCCCTCTCTCTCTGGGGTTGTCTGGTGATCCTTTTCTGGACCATATTCCTCTGTCTTTTCATGGCGATGGAAGTCGTTGCTGGCAGGTACCACATGTGTCACCTGGGAGAACAAAGTCTCCTCCTGCTTGTTTTTCTCCTTGCCCTTCTCCGGTGCCTGAAGTGGTTACCCGCACATCGGGAGGCAGTCTCTGGGATAATCCCCTGAGCTGCCTGTGTGTGGGGCCGCCCTCAGCCTAGCCTATGGTGCTGTGGGGGTTTGGAGTCACGCCGGGTGCGTTCTGCCCCCCTTGGTGCCTTCCAGACCTTGTTCTGGGTTCTGCAGCCCTTCCCGGTTAGCTGCTCACTCGCTGGGAGGAGATTCTCTGTGGTTGCTGTGGGCGTGGCCACTCTCCCGCTGTTCCGCAGGTGTGGCAGATCCACCGGATCATTTGTGGCGCCAGCCGGGGGGGAACGAATGGCAGGCTGCTTGTCCCCATGAGGGGATTTGGGGCTGCTTTGCCCAGCAGGCGGATAAGGGCCCAAAGTTCCTCAAGATTCCCAGCCTGCTGGGTTGAGTGCCCTGGCACAATTTTGTTCCGATGTTGGGCCCTTGTCTCTTTAAGACTTTTAAAAAAGCCCTGCTTTTCTTTTGTCCCAGGGGGCCGGCTGTGGGGACCCACTTGCAGTCTCCATCTCGAATCCTGCCCTTCTGTTTCTCTAATCTCCAGTATACCATGCAATGTGTGTCTGTGCTTCCACTCCCTCCCCACTCTGATTCTTTTCCTCCCGCCAGTGCGCTGGTGTGAGGGGGTGCTTGGGTTCCGCTGGGTCGTGGCTTTGAATCTTACCCACTTCATGAGGCCCTGAGTTCTCGCAGATGTAGCTGTAGCCTTGCTGTTGTACTGCATCTTCTGGTCTCTCTTTTAGGAATAGTTGTATTTGTTGTATTTTCACAAATATATATGATTTTGGGAGAAGATTTCCACCGCCATGCTCATGCTGCCATCTTCCCAGAAGTCCTCATTTTATAGTTCTACCAGCAGTATATGAGACTAGTACTTTCCACATTTGGTATGTTGTTCAGACTGAAATTTTTGCCAATATGATGATGACAAGCTGTATGTCATCAAGCTAATGCACTTATTTACATTTTCCTAAGTATTAATAAGGTGGAACAGTTTTTCACATGTTAGCTGACTATTCAGATATTTTGATCAGGTTTATAATGAACTTACAGTCAGTTTTGGGATAATTGACAGCATAAGAATATTGTGTTTTCTAATTCATGAACACAGTGTATCTCTATTTAGTTCTTTAATTTCTGTCAGCAGTGATTTGTAGTTTTTGATGACAGGTCTTTGATGTATTTTGTGAAATTTATTCCAAAATATTTCATATGTAAAAGAATGCTATTTTTGTAGTATTTTTTTAAATTTCAAAATACAAATTGTTTTTTAGAAAAGTTTTTATTTTGAAATAATGATATTCACAGGAGGTTACAAAGACAGTAGAGAAGTCCCATATACCCTTCACCCAGTTTACCCCAATGGCTACATCTTACATTAACTATAGTACAATAGTAAAATTAGAAACTTGACATTGGTACAATGTGTGTGCATAATTAGATGCCATTTCATCAAATATGCAGATTCAAGTAACCCGAACATTGCATTCAAGATATACCACAGAGCTCTCCTTAGTTACTGTCATCCATCCACCCATCCCCAGTATTATCCCTAATGTCTGGCAGCCTTGAATCTTTTCCCCATTTCTATAATTTTATTATTTTGCCAATGTTATATAAATGGAATTATACAGTAGTATATGACTTTCTGAGATTGGCTTTTTTTCACTCAACCTAAATGCTCTTGAGATCCATCCAAAATGTTTTGTATGTCCATAGTTCATCCTCTTTATCACTGAGTAGTGTTCCTTGGCTCATCTGTAGCACAGTTTAACCATTCACTCATTGGAGGACATTTCTGTTGTTTCCTGTTTTGATCTAATACAATAAATATGGATATTTACTAATAAATATTAATCGCTCCTGATTTCTTCTTTGGTTTGAGTACCTTTATTTAATAACAGCTTTATTGAAATTTAATTCACATGCCATAAAATTTGCACTTCTAAGGCATACCATTTTGTAGATTTAGTATATTCGGAGTTATGCAGCCATCCTACTACTTAATTTTAGAGCATTTTCATCACTCCCAAAAGAAACTCTATACCCATTAACAACCACTTACCATTTCTCCTTCCCCCCAATCCCCTGGAAGCCACTCATCTATTTTCCATATCTGGATACTTCATATAAATTAAATCATACAATATGTTGCCTTTTGTGAGTTCTTTCTCTTAGTATAATATTTTCAAGGACTATCCATGTTGTTGTATTTGTCAACATTTCATTCTTTTTATGGCCAAATAATATTCCACTCTATGGTTATACTACATTTTATTTATCCATTTATCAGTTGATATACATTTAGGTTGTTTCCATTTTTTGGTTATTATGAATAATGCTGCTGTGAATGTTCTCATACAACTTTATGTGGGAACATGTGTTTTCATTTTTCTTAAGACCTAGAAATTGAATTGTGGTCTCATATGGTAACTATATGTTTACCCTTTTGAGAAACTGCCAAACTTCTCCAAAGCTGCAGAACCAGCTTACTCTCTTTTGATATTTCATTGGTATATCTTTCTCCATCCCTTTATTTTACTACCTATGTCATTATATTTGAATTAAGTTTCTCATAAACACCATATATTTGGGTCATGGGTTTTGTTTGTTTTTTAATCTACACTGTCAATCTCTGAAGCTTAATGGTTGTATTCACTGTATTTATCTTCAATGTAATTATTGGTATGTTAGTTGCTAACTCTGCCATTTTATTTTTTGTTTTGTTCCTTCTGTGTTTCATTTTTTTATGTTTCTTTTGTCTTTCATTCTTGTGGATTGCTTGCATATTTTTTAGAATTTCGTTTTGCTGTATCTTTGTTTAGATGTTTTAGTGTTGCTTTAGATACTACATTATACACACACATCACAGTCTATTGATGTTGACATTTTACCAGTTTGGGTAGAGTCTAGAAACTATCTCCCCTTAAATCCCTTTTCCCTCACCTGCTTATAATTATCTTAAATATTTCCTCAACAAATATAGAGAGCCACATCAGGCAGTTTTATAATTTTTTCTCCAACCATCAAACTTAGGAAACTCAAAGGGAGAAGAAAAGTCTATTGTATTTACTAATATTTTTGCTTTTTCCATTGTTCTTTCTGATGTTCCAAGATTTATTATTTTATCCTGTCTCTTCTCTATAGGTAAGGTATTATTTTACTTCTTTTTCCTTTTTTCTTAGTTTTCAGAATTTTCATTATACCTTTTGTGGATTCCTTCGTATTTATTCTGTTTGAAGATTGTTCACATTCTTCAGTCCATAGATTTGTGTTTTTTGCCAAATTTGGGGAGGGATTTATGTATATGTGTGTGTATATATAAACTTTCTGATTTATATGTTTTACATATATATGATCAGAAAGAAAGTATGTATATATGTGTGTGTGTATATATATGTGTGTATATGTGTGTGTATATGTGTATGTGGGTATGTGTATATGTGTGTATATATATTTGTGTGTGTATATAATTTGTGTGTGTGTGTGTGTGTGTGTATATGTAAAATATGTACATAAATCCCCTATCTAGTCAAATCTCCCTTGGCACCTTACAGCTTCATTCCTGAAAAATTTCTGATTTCTTCTTCAACCTTTTTTTAAATTCAGTAAACTATCATTTTTAAATTTTCCTTTTTATAATTTTTGTCTGTTTCTGCCCTCAATTTTTGCATTTATGATTTGGAGTATTATTTCATACCTGCAAATATTTGTGCAGGAAAATGTAATTCATTTTGGGCACCTATGTTACAGCTTTCTACTAGTTCAGGATTGGCTATTTCAGAGAGTACTGTCATCAACTAAAATGTTGGAGTTCTCATTTTCTGTTTTATTCTTCTTCTAAATTGAAATGTAGTTGACATACAATATTATATTAGTTTCAGATGTGCAACATAGTGATTCAACATTTATATACACTGTGAAGTAAATCGAGCTATCATCTGTCACCATACAAAGTTGTTACATATTATTAACTATATTCCCTATGCTGTGCATTGTATTCCCATGTTTTATTTATTTTATAACTAGAAGTTTCTGCCTCTCAATCCACTTCCCCTATTTGGCCCCCCACCCCCACCAACCCTCTTCCCCTATGTCAACTACAAGTTTGTTCTCTGTATCTGTAAGCCCGTTTCTGTTTGGGTTTTTTTCTTGTCTGCTTTGTTCTCTAGATTCCACATATAAGTTAAATCATAAGGCATATGCCTTTCTCTGTCTGGCTTACTTGACTTAGCATAATACCCTCTAAGTCCATCCATGTTGTCGCAAATGACAAAATTTCATTGGTTGAGTCATATTCCATTGTGTATATGTACCACATCTTTTTTTTTAATTGAAGTATTGTTGATATACAATCTTAATTGGTTTCAAATATACAACACAGTGGTTCAACAGTTATTCATATTATTTAAATCCTCACCCCCACTAGTGCAGTTACTATCTGTCAACATAGGAAGATGTTACAGAATCATTGGTTATATTCTCAATGCTGTACTACTATCTCCATGACCAACTCATATAATGATTGAAATTTTTGTGCCCCTTAATCCCCTTCATCCTCCTCAGCCACCCTCCCCAACCCTTCCGCTATAGTAAACACCAGTCACTTCTCAGTGCCTATAAGTCTACTGATGTTTTATTCATTTTGTTTTGCTTTCGTTTTTTTTCACTTTTTTTTATTAAGGTATTTTGATATACACTCTTACGAAGGTTTCACGTGAAAAAACAATGTGGTCACTACATTTACCCATATTATCAAGTCCCCACCCATACTGCATTGCAGTCACTGTCCATCAGTGTAGTAAGATGCCACAGATTCACTATTTGCTTTCTCTGTGCTACACTGTTTTCCCAGTGATCCCCCACACCATGTGTACTAAACAAAAGACCCCTCAATCCCCTTCTCCCACCCTCCCCACCCGCCCTCCCACACCCCTCCCCTTTGGTAACCACTAGTTCCTTCTTGGAGTCTCTCAGTCTGCTGCTATTTTGTTCCTTCAGTTTTGCTTCGTTGTTATACTGCACAAATGAGGGAAATCATTTGGCACTTGTCTTTCTCCACCTGACTTATTTCACTGAGCATAATATCCTCCAGCTCCATCCATGTTGTTGCAAACGGTAGGATTTGTTTCTTCCTTATGGCTGAATAGTATTCCATTGTGTATATGTATCACATCTTCTTTATCCATTCATCTACTGACGGACACTTAGGTTGCTTCCATATCTTGGCTATTGTAAATAGTGCTGTGATAAACAGGGGTGCATATGTCTTTTTGAGTCTGAGAAGTTGTATTCTTTGGGTAAATTCCAAGGAGTGGGATTCCTGGATCAAACCGTATTTCTATTTTTAGTTTTTTCAGGAACCTCCATACTGCTTTCCACAATGGTGGAACTAGCTTACATTCCCACCAGCAGTATATGAGGGTTCCCCCTACTCCGCTTCCTCACCAGCATTTGTTGTTCTTAGTCTTTTCTATGCTGGCCATCCTTACTGGTGTGAGGTGATAGCTAATTGTGGTTTTAACTTGCATTTCCCTGATGATTAGTGATGTGGAGCATCTTTTCATGTGACTGTTGGCCATCTGAATTTCTTCTTTGAAGAACTGTCTCTTCATATCCTCTGCCCATTTTTTAATCGGGTTATTTGCTTTTTGGGTGTTGAGGTGTGTAAGTTCTTTATATATTTTGGATGTTAACCCCTTGTCAGATATGTTATTTACAAATATATTGTCCCATACTGTAGGATGCCTTTTTGTTCTGTTGATGGTGTCCTTTGCTGTATAGAAAGTTTTTAGTTTGATGTAGTCCCATGAGTTCATTTTTGCTTTTGTTTCCCTTGCCTGGGGAGATGCATTCAGGAATAAGTTGCTCATGCTTATATTCAGGAGATTTTTGCCTATGTTGTCTTCTAAGAGTTTTATGGTTTCATGACTTACATTCACGTCCTTGATCCATTTTGGGTTTACTTTTGTGTATGCTGTTAAACAATAATCCAGTGTCATTCTCTTATATTTAGCTGTCCAGTTTTGCCAACACCAGCTGTTGAAGAGGCTGTCATTTCACCATTGTATGTCCATGGCTCCTTTATCATATATTAATTGACCATATATGGTTGCATTTATATCAGGTCTCTCTAGTCTGTTCCATTGGTCTATGGGTCTGTTCTTGTGCCAGTACCAAATTGTTTTGATTACTGTGGCTTTGTAATAGAGCTTGAAGTTGGGGAGCATAATCCCCACCTTTATTCTTCCTTCTCAGGATTGCTTTGGCTCTTGGGGTCTTTTGTGGTTCCATATGAATTTTAGAATGATTTTCTCTAGTTCGTTGAAGAATGCTGTCTGTATTTTGATAGGAATTGCATAGAATCTGTAGATTGCTTTAGGCAGGATGGCCATTTTGACAATACTTATTTTTCCTATCTATGAGCATGGGATATGTTTCCATTTATTAGTGACCTCTTTAATTTCTCTTAAGATTGTCTTGTAGTTTTCAGGGTATAGGTCTTTCACTTCCTTGGTTAGGTTTATTCCTAGGTATTTTATTCTTTTTGATGCAATCGTGAATGGAATTTTTTCCTGAATTCTTTCTTTGCTAGTTCATTGTTAGTGTATAGGAATGCCACAGATTTCTGCGTTTTAATTTTGTATCCCGCAACTTTGCTGAATTCAGATATTAGACCTAGTAGTTTTGGAATGGATTCTTTAGGGTTTTTTAGGTATAATATCATGTCATCTGCAAACAGGGACAGTTCAACTTCTTCCTTGCCAATCTTTATGCCTTTTATTTCTTTGTGTTGTCTGATTGCCATGCCTAGAACCTCCAGTACTATGTTGAATAGAAGTGGGGAGAGTGGGTATCCTTGTCTTGTTCCTGATCTTAAAGGGAAAGCTTTCAGCTTCTCACTGTTAAGTATAATGTTGGCTATTGGTTTCTCATATGTGGCCTTAATTATGTTGAGGTACTTGCCTCTATACCCATTTTGTTGAGAGTTTTTATCATGAATGGATGTTGAATTTAGTCAAATGCTTTTTCAGCATCTATGGAGATGATCATGTGGTTTTTGTCCTTCTTTTTGTTGATGTGGTGGATGATGTTGATGGATTTTTGAATGTTGTACCATCCTTGCATCCCTGGGATGAATCCCACTTAATCATGATGGATGATCTTTTTTATGTATTTTTGAATTCGCTTTGCTAATATTTTGTTCTTTGTGGTATTGTTGAATCTATGCTCATCAGGGATATTTTTCTGTAATTTTCTTTTTTTTGTGGTGCCTTTGCCTGGTTTTGGTATTAGAGTGATGCTGGCCTCATAGAATGAGTTTGGAAGTATTCCATCTTCTTCTACTCTTTTGAAAACTTTAAGGAGGATGAGTATTAGGTCATCACTAAATGTTTGATGAAATTCAGCAGTGAAACCATCAGGTACAGGCATTTTGTTCTTAGGTAGGTTTTTGATTACCAGTTCAATTTTATTGCTGGTAATTGGTCTGTTGAGATTTTCTGTTTCTTTCTGGGTCAGCCTTGGAAGGGTGTATTTTTCTAGAAAGTTGTGCATTTCTTCTAGGTTATCCAGTTTGTTAGCAAATAATTTTTCATAGTATTCTCTAATAATTCTTTGTATTTCTGTGGTTTCTGTAGTGATTTTTCCTTTCTTATTTCTGATTCTGTTTATGTGAGTAGACTCTCTTTTTTTCTTGAAAAATCTAGCTAGGGGTTTATCTGCTTTGTTTATTTTCTCAAAGAACCAGCTCCTGCTTTCATTCATTCTTTCTATTGTTTTGTTGTTCTCAATTTTATTTATTTATGCTCTAATCTTAATTATGTCCCTCCTTCTACTGACTTTGGGCCTCATTTGTTCTTCTTTTTCTAATTTCATTGATTGTGTGTTTAGACTGATCATATGGGATTGTTCTTCTTTCCTGAGGTAGGCCTGTACTGCAATATACTTTCCTCTTAGCAAAGCCTTTGCTACGTCCCACAGATTTTGCGGTGTTGAATTATTGTTGTCATTTGTCTCCATATATTGCTTGATCTCTGTTGTTATTTGGTCATTGACCTGTTGGTTTTTTAGGAGCATGTTGTGAAGCCTCCATGTGTTTGTGGGATTTCTTATTTTCTTTGCGTAGTTTATTTCTAGTTTCATACCTTTGTGGTCTGAGAAACTGGTTGGTACAATTTCAATCTTTTTTAATTTACCAAGGCTTTTTTTGTGGCCTAGTATATGATCTATTCTTGAAAATGTTCCATGTGCACTTGAGAAGAATGTGTATTCTGCTGCTTTTGGGTGTAGAGTTCTGTAGATGTCTGTTAGGTGCATCTGTTCTAATGTGTTGTTCAGTGCCTCTGTCTCCTTACTTATTTTCTGTCTGGTTGATGTGTCCTTCAGAGTGAGTAAAGTGTTGAAGTCTCCTAGAATGAATGCATTGCATTCTATTTCCCCTTTTAATTCTGTTAGCATTTGTTTCACATATGTAGGTGCTCCTGTGTTGGGCGCATAGATATTTCTAATGGTTATATCCTCTTGTTGGATTGACCCTTTTATCATTATGTAATGTCCTTCTTTGTCTCTTGTGACTCTCTTTGTTTTGAAGTCTATTTTGTCTGATACAAGTACTGCAACTCCTGCTTTTTTTCTCCCTATTAGTTGCATGAAATATCTTTTTCCATCCCTTCACTTTTAGTCTGTGTATGTGTTTGTGTTAAAAGTGAGTCTCTTTTAGGCCGCATATAGATGGGTCTTGTTTTTTTATGTCTTTTGATTGGTGCATTCAGTCCATTTACATTTAGGGTGATTATCGATAGTTTGTACTTTTTGGCATTGCAGGCTTTAGATTCATGGTTACCAAAGATTCAAGATTAACTTCCTTACTATCTAGGAGTGTAACTTAACTCACTTAATATGCTATTAGAAACACAATCTGAACGTTCTTTTTGTTTTCTTCCTCCTCCATTCTTTATATATCAGGTATCATAGTCTGTACTCTTTGTCTATCCGTTGATTGACTTTGGATATAGTTATTTTAATTTTTGCATTTGCTTAGTAATTAGTTGTTGTACTTTCTTTGCTATGGTTTTATTACCTGTGGTGACAGCTATTAAACCTTAGGAATGCTTCCATCTATAGCAGTCCCTCCAAAATACACTGTAGAGATGGTTTGTGGGAGGTAAATTCTCTCAGCATTTGCTTATCTGGAAATTTTTAATCCCTCCTTCAAATTTAAATGATAATCTTGCCAGATAAAGTATCCTTGGTTCGAGGCCCTTCTGGTTCATTGCATTAAATACATCATGCCACTCCCTTCTGGTCTGTAAGGTTTCTGCTGAGATGTCTGATGATAGCCTGATGGGCTTTCCTTTGTAGGTGATTTTCTTTCTCTCTCTGGCTGCTTTTAATACTCTTTCTTTGTCTTTGATCTTTGCCATTTTAATTACCGTATGTCTTGGTGTTGTCTTCCTTAGGTTCCTTGTGTTGGGAGATCTGTGTACCTCCATGGCCTGAGAGACTCTCTCCTTCCCCAGATTGGGGAAGTTTTCAGCAATTACCTCCTCAAGACACTTTCTATCCCTTTCTCCCTCTCTTCTTCTTCTGGTACCCCTGTAATGTGAATATTGTTCCGTTTGGTTTGGTCACACAGTTCTTTCAATATTCTTTCATTCTTAAAGGTCCTTTTTTCTCTGTGTGCCTCACCTTCTTTGTATTCCTCTTCTCTAGTTTCAATTTCATTTATCGTCTGCCCCACTGTATTATATCTGCTTTTAATACTGTCCATTGTGCTCTTCAATGAATGGATCTCTGACCGGAATTCATTCCTGAGTTCTTGGACATCTTTCCATACCTCCATGAGCTTGTTAATGATTTTTATTTTGAACTCCCTTTCAGGAAGAGTCATGAGGTCGATATCATTTAAATCTTTCTGAGGAGTGGTATTAATAATTTTACTCTGAACCAGATTCTTTTGGCATTTCATATTTGTATATGGCGCCCTCTGGTGCCCAGAAGCTGTACTCTCTGGAGCTGCTCAGCCCCTGAAGCAATGTCAGGGGTTGCAGGGGAGTGGTATTGGTGCCTGGGGGGAAGAAAGAGCTGTTTCCTGTTTCCCGGCTGCTATGCCTGTCTCCACTGCCTGAACCAGTGGGCTGAGCACATAGGTATAAGCCTCTGTGCTTTGCGTTTGTAGTTGCTGTAGACAGATCTTACCTCTGGCTGGCCTAACGCCAGGGTAGGGTTAGCCAGTTTGCGAGCCAGGTGGGTCTGGCTGGGAGAAAGGCGCAGTAGGCTGCGTATCATGGAGGGGGTCCTTGGAGCTGTGTACCCACCCAGGGAGCTGGAGCACCTGAAGATTGTCTAAGGAGGAAGATTTCTTTTTCCTCCTTAAATATGAGAGTCTGTATGGCAAAGCTCCCAACCTGCTGGGCAGAGTGCACCTGGACAATTTTGTCTACCTGTCCTCTCTGCTGATCAGTAAGCTCTGTGCAATCCTTGCCCTTTAGCAGCCCTTTTGCTAAGGGTCCTTGTTAGGAAGTCTCTCAGACTGCCCACCTTTCTTTTGTCCCAGAGCAGCCAGATATGGATCCCTGCTTTCTACAAGCAGCTAGAATCTCATTTTCTCCAGGAATTCTGCCTGTCTTAGCTTTTCAACCCCGTAATCACGAAAGTATCATGCAAGCACCATGAATTGTAGGTTTGTGCTCCCAGAGCAGACTCTGGAGTTAGGTATTCAGCAGTCCCAGGCCTCCACTCCTTCCCTACTCAGTTTCTCTTCCTTCTGCTGGTGAACTGGTGTGGGGGAAGGGCTTGGGTCCCACCCAGCCACAGCTTTGGTACGTTACCCTGTTCTGTGAGGTCTGCTCTTTTCTCCATGTGTATGCAGTCTGTCATAGTCCTCTTTCCTGTTGCTGTTTTAGGATTAGTTGTATTAATTATATTTTCATATTATCTGTGGTTTTAGGAGGAAGCCTGTGTCTCACCTCTCACACCACCATCTTTAATCCAATATCCTGTTTTGCTTTGTTTTTATATTCTACAAGTAAATGAAATCATATAGTGTTTGTCTTTTTTCACCTGGCTTTATTTCACTTAGCATAATACCCTCTAGATCTATCCATGTTGTTACTAATGGCAAGGTTTTTTAATGGCTGTATAATATTCCATTGTGTATATGTACCACATCTTTGTATCCATTTATCTATAGGTGGACACTTAGGCTGCTTGTATCTCTTGGCTATTTTAAGTATGCTGCAGTGAACATAGGGATGCATATATCTTTCAAATTAGTGTTTTTGTTTTTTTCAGGTAAATACTCAAATGTAATTACTGTTTTGTATGGTAGTTTTATGTTTAAGTTTTTTGAGGACCCTCCATAGTGTTTTCTATAGTGGCTGCCTCATTTTACTTTCCCATCAACAGAGCACAAGGGTTCCCTTTTCTCCACATTCTTGAGAACACTTGCCATTTCTTGTCTTTTGATAATAGCCATCTAACAGGTGTGAGGTGATATCTCATTGTGGTTTTGAATTCCATTTCCCTGATGATTACCAATGTGGGGCATCTTTCCATGTTTCTGTTGGCCATCTGAAAAATGGTCATCTGAAAAAGGTCCTCTTTTTATTTATGATAGGATTTTTTATATTGAATTGTGTGAGTTCTTTATACATTTTGGATATTAACAACTTATTGGTTATATCCCAAATATCACCTACTCAGCATATTGCCTTTTTGTTTTGTTGATGGTTTCCTTTACTGTGCAAAAGGTTTTCACTTTGATGTAGTCCCATTTGTCTGCTTTTGCTTTTGTTGCCCTTGGTTGAGGAGACAGGGCCAAAATATATTGCTCAGACCAATGTCTAAGAGCTTAGTGCCTGTTTCCCTCTAGGGGTTTATGGTTTCTGGTCCTACATTTAAGTCTTTAATCCATTTTGAGTTCAATTTTGCATATAGCTAAGGAAGTGGTCCAGTTTCATTCTTTTGCATGTAGTTGTCTAGTTTTCCCAGCACCATTTATTGAAGAAGTTGTCTTTTCCCCATTGTATGTTCTTGCCTCTTTTGTTGAAGATTAATTTACCATACAATAATGGGCTTGTTTCTGGAATCTCTATTCTGTTCCATTGATCTATGTGTTTGTTTTTTTGCCAGTACCACACTATTGTGACTACTATAGATTTGCTGTATAGTTTGAAATCAGATATTTCAAATATTTGACATAATACCTCTAGCTTTGTTGTTATTTCTCAATATTGCTTCGGCTGTCAGGGTCTTGTGTGTTTCCATAAAAATTTTAGCATTATTTGTTCTGGATCTGTGAAAAATGCCTTTGGTATTTTGATAGAGATTGCATTGAATCTGCAGATTGCTTTGGGCAGTATAGACATTTTAACAATATCAATTCTTCCTATCTATGAGCATGGAACAGCTTCCCATTTATTTGTGCCTTCTTCAGTTTTATAATTTTCAGAGTACAAGTTTTTCACCAATTTGGTTTAATTTATTCCTAGGCATTTTATTCTTTTTGATGCAGTTAATGCAGCTTTGATGCAGGATTTTTTTCTTAATTTCTCTTTCTGATAGTTCATTATTAGTGTATAGAAATAACCAGTTTATGTATATTAACTTTGTATCCTGCAACTTTACTTAATTTATTTATTCAAATAGTTTTTTTTGGTGGAGTCTTCGGGGTTTCTACATATACAATATCATGTAATCTGCAAAAAAAATCACAGTTTTCTTACCAATTTGGATGTCTTGGACTTCTTTTTCTTGTCTGATTACTGATGATTAAGACATCCAATACTATGCTGAATAAACATGGCAAGAGTGAGCGTCCTTGTCTTTTTCCTGATCTTAGAAAAAAGGCCTTGATTGTTTCACTATTGAATATGGTGTTAGCTGTGCATTGTCATATATGGAATTTATTACATTGAGCTATATACCCTCCATAGCCACTTTGTTGAGAGTTTTTTTTCATAAATAGATGTTCAATTTTGTCAAATTTTTCCTGCATCTATTGAGATAACCACATGATTTTTATCGTTTTTGTTAAGGTGGTATATCATGTTAATTGATTTGTGAGTATTGAAACATCCTTGCATCCCTGAAATAAATCCCACTTGATAATGGTGTATGATCCTTTTAATGTATTGTTTAATTTGATTTGCTTATATGTTGTTGAGGATTTTTACATCAGTTTTCATCAAGGATATTGGTCTGTAATTTTCTTTCTTGTGGAGTCTTTGTCTGGTTTTTGTATCAATATAATGCTGGCCTCAAAGAATGTGTTTGGAAGTGTTCCTTCTCTTCAAATTTTTGGAATAGTTTGAAAGGGATAGGTATGACTCTTCTTTAAATGTTTGGTGGAACTCACCTATGAAACTGTGTGGCCTGGACTTTTGTTTGTTGGCTGTTTTTTTGATTATTGAGTCAATTTTATAATTAATTCAGATTTTCTATTTCTTCTTGATTCAGTCCTAGAAGGTGGTGTTTCTAAGAGTTTATCCATTTCTTCTAGGTTGTCCCAATTGTTGGCATGTAATTATTAATAGTTGTCTCTTAGGATCCTTAAATTTCTGTGTATTGGTTATAACTTCTCTTTCATTTCTGACTTTGTGTCTTTCTTCATGACTCTAGCTAAAGGTTTGTCAATTTTATTGGTCCTTTCTATTTTATTTTTTAGTCTTTCTCTTATTTCCACTCTAGTCTTTATTATTTCTTCTTTCTACTAACTTTGATTTTTTTTCTTATTTTTCTATTTCATTAGGTGTAAGATTAGATTGTTTGAGATTTTTCTTGTTTCTTGAGGTGGGCCTGAAGGGCTACAAACTTCTTAGAACTGCTTTTACTGTGTCCCATGGACTTTGGGTTGTTGTACTTCCATTTTCATTTGCCTTGAGTTTTCCTTTAGTTTCATCTTTGACCTATTTCTTGTTTAGTAGCATGTTGTTTGGCCTCCACATGTTGGTAATTTTTCCAGTTTTCTTGTAATTGATTTCTAGTTTCATACCATTGTAGTCAGAAAAGATACTTGTATGATTTCAGTATTCTTAAATTTGTTGAGACTTATTTTGTGACCACATGTGATTTATCCTGGAGAATGTTCCATATGCACTTGAAAATAATGTGTATTCTGCTGCTTTGAGATGGAGTGAGCTATATATATTTAATAGGTCCATTTGGTCTAATGTGTTGTTTAAGACCAATGCTTTTTTATTGATTTTCTGTCCTTATAATCTATCCATTGATGTAAGTGGAGGGGGGTGGTGTTAAAGTCCCCTACTATTATTGTATTACTACCAATTTATCCCTTTAGGCCTGTTAGTATTGTTTTATGTATTTCGGTGCCCCTATATTGGGTCCATAGATATGTAAATGTGTTATATCCTCTTGTTGGATTGACCTTTTATCATTAAGTAATTTCCTTCCTTGTCTCTTATTACAGTCTTTGCTTTAAAGTCTATTTTTCTGATATAAGTATTGCTAATGCAGCTTACTTTTGGTTTCCATTTGCATGAAATATCTTTTTCCATCCCTTCACTTTCTGTGTATGTCATTAGATTTAAAGTGTGCCTCATAGGTAGCATATATGTGGTCTTGTTTTTTTAATCTATTCAGCCACCCTATGTTTGACTGGAGCATTTAGGTAATTTACACTTAAAGTAATTAGTGACAGATATGTGATATGTGACCATTTTGTTTATTGTTTTTTGGTTGTTTTTGCAGTTCTTCTCTGTTCTTTTCCTTTTCTCTTTCTTTTTGATTTGATAACTTTCTCTTTCCTTTGTGATTTGGTATTCCTTTCTCTTTATTTTTTGTATATCTTTTATAGATATTTGGTTTGTAGTTACCATGATGTTTATACATAGCGTCCAGTGTATATAGCAGACTATTTGGGGGTTACTTAATACTTAAGTTCAAACGTATTCTAAAAGTACTACATATTTACTCTTCCCCTACCATGTTTTATGTTTCTGATGTCATATTTTACATCTTATTATTTTCTGTATGCCCTAATTATTGTAGATCTAGATGGCTTTATTACTTTTGTCTTTTAATCTTCAGACAAATTATGTAGGTGGTTGGTCCACTACCTTTACTATATATTTACCTTTACCAGTGAGATTTTTTTTCATAGTTTTATTATTCCTAGCTATGGGCTTTTCTTTGTTTAAAGAATCTTTTTAACATTTCTTGTAATGCCATTTTGGTATTGATGCATTCTTTAGCTTTTGCTTGTCTGGGAAACTCTTTATTTCTCCTTCAGTTCTGAGTGATAACCTTGATGGGTACACTGTTCTTGGTTGTAAGTTTTTTTTCCTTTCAGTACTTTGTATATGTCATGCCACTCCCTCCTGACCCATAGAATTTTTGCTGAAAAATCAAATGATAGTCTTATGGGGGTTTCCTTGTAGGTAACTGGTTGTTTTCTCTTGCTGCTTTTGAGATTTTCTCTTTAACTGTTGACACTTTGATTATAATGTGTCTTCTTGTGGGTGTCTTTGGGTTCATCCTGTTTGGGACCCTGTGCTTCCTGGGCTTGGATGTCTGTTTCCTTTGCCAGGTGGGGGGTGTTTTCAGCCAATATTTCTTTAAATAGGTTTTCTTTTCCTTCTGGGACCCCAATAATGTGAATTTTAGTACATTTGATGTCGTCACAGCCTGACAGATACAGGCACACTGGTGGGCAGGGCAGGCCTTTGATGGAGATTGCTGTGAGGTCTGGCTGTGACTGTTGTAGCAATACTAGCATATGGGGCTGGTTCCCTGAGGCAGGGCCTGGAAGGGGCTTTGGTGCTCACCAGGGGGTACCTGCCAGGAGTGGCAGGGTGGCAAGCAACTTGGGAGAGGCTCCAGGTCAGGTGGATTGGTTGGTTTGGGGCAAGTCCACAGGGGAATGCCAGGGTGAGGTTGAATGGTATTACTGCAGTAGATAGAAAGTCAGAAATTGCCCTTCCTGCACAGAGCTAAAATGGTAGAGAAGTACCACACACAAAAAGAAAGGCACCTGCCAGTGCTTTTGTCCTTGGAGAGTGTTCCAACAGATCCCTGCCCCTTTGGCACATGCCCTAAAATTAGTCAATGGATCTCTTTTAGGTGTAATCAAGGTGCTTTTCAAACTGCTGCTTCTGCACTGGGCCTCAAAGCAAGCGAGATTATGTAGGCACTCTGTAGGAATGGGGTCTCAGTTTCCCTGACAGGGCTTACAGCTCTCTCAGACATAAGCCCTGTCAGTTTTCAAAGTCAGATACTGTGGGGGTTTGTCTTCCCAATGCAGGTGCCCCAGGCTGTGGAACACAGTGTGGGGCTTAGACCCCTCATTTCAGGGAAGTCCTCTAGGGTTGTTACCCTCCTGCTTGTTGGTCTCTGTGCTGGTGGTGCGGGCCCTAACCAAGCTGCATCTCTGCCCTTCCTATCCATCTAGATGAGGCATTTTCTTTATATTCTTAATTACATGTGATCTGTTCTGCTAGTCTTCAGTTTGTTTTCAGAGATAGTTGTTCTATATCTAGTTACAGAGTTTGGCATTTCTGTAGGAGGAAGTGAGCTTGGGATCTTCCTACGCTGCCACCTTGGTCACACCTCCTCTGTCATGTTTTCATAATGTTTTTGTATGGATATTACCTGCCATTTCCTGCTCATTTTGAAATGTCTCATATTTTCTTCAACCACCAATAATAGAGATGTGGAGTGGTCAGAACTCTTATATCCTGTGGATATGGGGGTAAATTGATAATCACTTTGGAAAATAATTTGACTTTATCCAGTAAATTAAAAGGTACACACAGCCTTCATGTAGCAAATCTACTTGTATATACATATACCCTAGAGCAATTCATGGACACATATATCAGGAAACACCCATATGATTTATAGAAACCATGTTTCCAATAGCAATTTAAAAAAGGAAGCTATCCAATGTCTATTAACAGGAGATTGCATAAATAAATTCAAATAGTAGAATACTGTGCTATGATGAAAAGCAAATAAATATAATTATAGTAATAAACATGGATGAATATCAGGAGTATACTGTTGAGTAAAAAAGAATAGAAAAACAATAGAGTAAAAAAAAAAAGAATAGAACCAGGCAGCTCTACTTATTTAAAGTTCAAAATCATACAAAACTAAGTAATAAAAATGTGAATATAAACAAACAAAAATGATAAATACACAAAATTCAGTACAATGGTTACCTTTGTGGGTGAGGTAGAGATTGATAATGGGATTGGGGAGTGACACGAATGGGAACAAAGGTCCTGATAATATTTCTTAAGCTTTGGTGGTATTGATACTATTCATATCTTATGTGTGTTATTAACATTTCTGTACATATTTAATATTTAACATTTTCACATGAGTGATGCTACAGAAAAAATAGACTTTCAGAAGTTAATCTTTGATTGATGTTTTCTATCACTGGCGGTTGAAGGTATTTCCAGTATAGTGGGAATCAGGGAAGACACATGAGATAAAAAATAGAGGAAGTGCCTGCAATAGCTTGCTTGTCCTGAATCAGCTCTTCACAGTGTGGCTCTGCATATTTTGTTGATGTATTATGAATTTTGTAACCATGGGAAAATTCATACTCACATATAAATGAAACATTAAGTTAAATACAATTATTTTGGATTTTAAAATTTTCCATAATTATTTCCCTTCCATTGGGTTAGGTAGTAAATGACAGATCAAATGATACCAAATTTTATTTTTCTCTCAAGCGAACTCTGCATCTGGCTCATCTATGTAATCTGACAAAAGAACAGAGTTCACTAAATGAAAATCCTCACATTTACCAACTCCAGTCCCTTAAGGCAAATCCATGTCCAACTAAGCTAAATGAATGTGATCCTAAATTGGTGGGCTCAGGAAGGAAAGATATTGGATTGATTAGGGGAAGAAAAGGGTGTTGCCCAACTTATGTATGCTTAGAGCTCTTTTCTGATTTTACCTGTGACATGTGAATAACTTCCCAATCAGATGAGTCTAACATAAGTCTGCTGCATTTTCTACTTATGTGGGCTAATAGCCTCTCACTGGAGTATTCTGTCTTAATCTTTTCTTCCTTTTTTTTTTACTAGACTTTTATTGAACATCCAGTATGGGCTTTTATTGATCATCCACTACATATTGATCCCTACTAGATACGCTAGGATTATGAATATAATTTACACATAGTATAAGATAGATATGTACACATGTGCATGTAACTGAAAATGATATAAACAAAAAAACATCGCAGAAAATTATTTAAGGGGGAAAGGAAACGGCCTCATAAAAAAAGGCAAATTTGAGTTAGTCTTAAAAAGTTGGATTTTAACAAATGGTTTAAATATATAATTCTTGAATAAGTGAATATAGAAGTGAGGAAGATATACAAAAGATTTCTTACTGTTCCCCAAACTCTGGGGAACTACTTCACAGCTTTCTGAATGTAGTCCCAAGTATTTTCTCTTTCTTAGATATATGGTCAGTATACTGTCTGAAACAAAAATTGGACATGGTATGAGAGCAGAGAATAAATTGCTACTTCTCCAGAGAATTCAGGATATATGTTTATCTCATCCATATTATACTTCGATTATGGAAATGTAACTTTCCTTAGTTGAACTTTTCAACTGTCCATATTTGTTAAGTGATAACTGCTAACAGGATTAGATATAAACATTGGCATTTGGAAAGCAACCCTTTCACAGGGTGAATAATCCGGAAGAGAAGAAAGGAATTCCACTTTTGAATATTCTTATTATACACAGTAAGCATATGGCATCACTTACTAGTAACTACAAATTCCACATATCCATTTATTTTAATGTGGAAAATGTAAGGTAAGGAAGACCAGTTTAGTCAATGTTTGTTCCAAAACTTTATTGTCAGCAAAAACATATGAGGAAATGTTGGGAAAAGTGAGTATAGGAAAACCATGATTTTTTTTGTAACATTAATATGTATACTTAAAAAAAGATCAGTTATTGTGAAAAGCGTTGGATTTCCTTAGGTAACCATGGTCATATGACTCAACTCTGTTAGCTTTAAT
Source organism: Smutsia gigantea (assembly GCA_032199065.1). Taxonomy (NCBI): domain Eukaryota; kingdom Metazoa; phylum Chordata; class Mammalia; order Pholidota; family Manidae; genus Smutsia; species Smutsia gigantea. Next base: position 54,784 of record JAVSCE010006798.1, on the reverse strand, counting down.
TTCATCTATCAACTAATGGCCATAATACTAATCTCACAACATTTTAGAGAGGTTAATTGAAATGATATGTATCAAAGGCTATGTAAACTGTAAAGTGCTATTTGGTCTGAGACAGTGTAGCATGTTGGATAGAAGTGCCGTCTCTAGAGTCAGATAGGCTGGTTTTGAATCCTGGCTTACCACTTATTAGTCCTAGGGCCTTAGGCAAACACCTTCACTTCTCAAAACCTCATTTTTTTCCCAGTAAAATGGAGATAGTAATAGGACACACACTGTGGGGTAGGATTAAATAAGATGTGTGAAGCACAGTGCACATCACAAAGCAGATGTTAGTTATTATCTTATTAATCCTGTAGCAGTAATTGTCTTACTTTATAACAAAAATACTAATGTCATATATATCCCCATCCCTTATTCTTATAAAGGAATCAAATGGAATGGGAGTAATCTGAAGAAAGTTATGATAGAAGAAAGAATCTAAGGAAAATCTTTCATCTAGTTTAAATATCAAGTACTTAAACAGTGGCAAATTCATTAACAAAGGACAGTGATTTAATTAAATACAAATTTTAAACTTTTAAATGGAAAAAATAAATAAATGTTATAGACAAATTGGGAAACAAAATATATGATGTAAATTATAAAAATAAATCATAGAAATATAAATACTCAACATAAAATTGAGCAATTGGTATTAATAAACGATTCAACAAAAGAAATACAAATGATGAAAAGCATTAAAAGATGTTCAACCTCACTGATAACAAAACCTGCAGACTAACAAAAAAGAAGATACCCAGTGTTGAGGGTATGAATAAGAGGCCTACAGACTCATGTGTTACTGGAAAAAAGTGTAAAATGGTACTTTATTTCTGATGAGCAGTTTGACAACATACACTGTTTCAAATGTTCATTCTTTTTAACCCAGCAAGTCCATATCTAGAAATTTTTTCTAAGGGAAAGAGTTGGAAAAATGCGCAGATGAGTATATACAACATCATTTATGATAGAAACAATTTTAAGTGACCTGAATTTCTGAGAGCAGGCATTGATTAAATTATGTATGGCACATCCCTTTACTAGAATGTTATTCAACTGTTGAAATGATGATATAGGTTATTCTTTTATCATTCAACACATATTTGAGTGAATAAGACCATTCATCAATTGAAAATGATGATGTATTTAGTTCATTTCACGATCCAGCAAATACTTTAGTGTATTCTAAGTATCTGGAGTAGGCATTCTTGGTGAATGGTACAAAGTCCCTGCTCCTTACATTTCCCTTCTATATTTACTCACATAGAAACATTTTCACAACATTTTACACAAAACTGATTTAAAAAGAGCACATATAGTGTGATTCTGTTCAAATGAAATTTATGTAATAAAATATAAACATTAAAATTATAGATCATATCTATGCATTTCCCTAGTGAGAAGTTTGGATGGATGTTCATGAAAATGTTTATAGTGGCTTTACTTGGATGCTAGAATTTGGGGGTGATTTTTACATTCTACTTCATAATTTCTCATTTACTTTTAAATATTTTTATATTAAAAGAAAATTAAAGATTTAACAGTAGATGATGTTGCATTAGTGGTATTGGGTTGATGAAACCTCAGGTGTGGTGCTCACCACAAAATATTCTTCCATACGATGTTATGACTCCTTAACTGTACATTTATATTAATATAGTATTACCTCTTTTTTGGAATAATTTAATTTAATATAATTACAGGATGGAATCAAACAATATGCAGGTACTTCAGGATCTGCTGTCAAAACAGCTTCTTTAGTCGGTGACACAGTGTTAGGCCTGCAAGCATATGGCCGACAGGTAAGCTGGAATGATGTCGTAGTATTATTCTATGGATGTAGTACTGAGTTACTGCATCCCACTAGCCAGGGCATTGGATAATGGAATGTAGTAACTCAATCATTTTACAGTAGTAGAGGTGTGTTTGTTTGAAAGGGGAGGCCAAACTTAGAATACTGCAAGGATTAGAAGGGAATTTCCTTAAGCCTTCAGATAATGCTAAGATTTCAGCTGATACTGGACAATATAATCCTGATCACCCAATTCATAATTTGTTGATACGTATGAAGATTTGAAGCAGAAGTTGAAATGGCTGTCTCAGGACTTCCGGGAAGATGGCGGTGTGAGCAGGGCGGCAGAAATCTCCTCCCAACACTATATTTATCTACGAAAACACAGAAAATACATCTATTCCTAAAGAGAGACGAGAATACACAGGAAAGCACACAGCGTGCAGCTACACCCGAGAGGACTCGGCACCCCAAGAGGCGGGTAAGATACGGAGCCGCGACCCGGCGGGACCCGAGCCCTCCCCTACCCCAGCGCACCAGCGGGAGGAGAGGATTCAGAGCCGGGAGGGAGTGGAAGTACCCCCTGCGAAGTAGCCAGCCCCGGTGATCTGCGCGGGGAGCGCTGACCCACATTGCGCAGTGCAGCGGAGATTGGAGAGACAGAGGGGCAGAATCCGAGCAGGGAACGCGCCAGGGTGCTTGCAGCCGGCTCCCGGGAAGGAAAAAAAAAGGTGCGTGCTTTCTTCAGCGGTCTTGAAGAGACAGGAGCCCAGCGGAGGAGCCAGATGGCCCCAGCACACTCAGCCCAGCAGGCTGGGAGTCCTGGGGAGTTTCAGACGCCTTAGCTGGTGACTGAGGAAGCGTAGCCATACTTACACTTCTCACTGAGATCAACAGCCTCCTATTCGTTCCCACCCCTGCCAGAGCGATAAAGGGCCCTGCAGAGCGGCGCAGTCACAGCTGTGGAATAGTGAGGCAATAGCGCCACCTAGAGCATTCCCACAGAATCTATGTCCGGTGGGCATTTTTTTTGTTTTTTTTGTTTTGTTTTTGTTTTTTCTTTTCTTTCTTTTTTTCTTTTTTTCCTCTCTTTTTTTCTTCTCTTTTTAAAGTCTTAAAGAGCCCAGCTGACATACGTGGCAACTATCAGTGACCAATTCTATAGCCATGAAAAGACAGAGGAATACGGTTCAGACCAAAATCAACCAGACAACCCCAGAGAGGGAGTCTGAAGGGATGGAAATGCACAGTCTTCCTGAAAAAGAATTCAGAATAAAAGTCATAACCATGCTGATTGACCTACAGAGAAATGTGCAAGAGCTGAGGGAGGAAGTGAGGGAACTGAGGCAAGACAATGCAGAAATCAGACAAGCGATCTACGGGCTTAACAGCAGAATGGATGAGATGCGAGAGACTGTTAATGGAATAGAAAACAGAGAACAGGAGTACAGAGCAGCTGAGGCAGAGAGAGATAAAAGGATTTCTAGGAATGAAAGAATATTAAGAGAACTGTGTGACCAATCCAAACGGAACAATATTCGCATTATAGGAGTACCAGAGGAAGAAGAGAGAAAAAGGGATAGAAAGTGTCTTTGAAGAAATAATTGCTGAAAACTTTCCCTCACTGGGGAAGGAAGTAGTCTCGCAGTCCACCGAAGCTCATAGATCTCCCAACACAAGGGACCCAAGGAAGACAACACCAAGACACATAATAATTAAGATGGCAAAGATCAAAGATAAAGACAGGGTATTAAAGGCAGCTAGAGAGAGAAAAAAGATCACCTACAAAGGAAAACCCATCAGACTATCATCAGACTTCTCAACAGAAACCTTACAGGCCAGAAGAGAATGGCATGATATATTTAACGTTATGAAACAGAAGGGCCTCGAACCAAGAATATTGTATCCAGCACGATTATCATTTAAATATGATGGAGGGATTAAACAATTTCCAGACAAACGAAAGTTGAGAGAGTTTGCCTCTCATAAACCACCACTACAGGGTATCTTAAATGGACTGCTCTAGATGGAAGCACACCTAAGGCTAAAAAGATGTCACCAGAGAAAATAAAATCATAGCAAAGAAAGCAGACCATCCAAATACTAACTAAAGGCAAAGAATAAAACACCTATTATAGAAAGAATGGAGGAGGTGGAAAAAGAAGGGAGAGAAATAAAGAAACATCCGACTGTGTTTACAATAACTTAACAAGAAAGTTAAATTAGATTGTTAGATAGTAAAGAGGCAACCCTTGAACCCTTGGTAACCACGAATCTAAAGCCAGCAATGGCAATAAGTACATATCTATCAATAATCACCCTAAATGTAAATGGACTGAATGCACCAATCAAAAGACACAGAGTAACAGAATGGATAAAAAAGCAAGACCCATCTATATGCTGCCTACAAGAAACTCACCTCAAATCCAAAGATATACACAGACTAAAAGTGAAGGGATGGAAAAAGATATTTCATGCAAACAACAAAGAGAAAAAAGCAGGTGTTGCAGTACTTGTATCAGACAAAATAGACTTCAAAACGAAGAAAGTAGCAAAAGATAAAGAAGGACACTACATAATGATAAAGGGGTCAGTCCAACAAGAAGATATAACCATTATAAATATATATGCACCCAACACAGGAGCGCCAGCATATGTGAGACAAATACTAACAGAATTAAAGGAGGAAATAGACAGCAATGCATTCATCTTAGGAGACTTCAACACACCACTCACTCCAGAGGACAGATCAACCAGACAGAAAATAAGTAAAGACACAGAGGCACTGAACAACACACTAGAACAGATGGACCTAACAGACATCTACAGAACTCTACACCCAAAAGCAACAGGATACACATTGTTCTCAAGTGCACATGGAACATTTTCCAGAATAGACCACATACTAGGCCACAAAAGAACCTCAGTAATTTCAAAAATATTGAAATCCTACCAACCAACTTCTCAGATCACCAAGGTATAAAACTAGAAATAAATTTTAGAAAGAAATCAAAAAGGCTCACAAATACATGGAGACTTAACAACACTCTCCTAATTAATCAATGGGTTAACGACCAAATCAAAACAGAAATCAAAGAATATATGGAGACTAATGACAACAACAACACAAAGCTACAACTTCTGTGGGATGCAGCAAAGGCAGTTCTAAGAGGAAAGTATATTGCAATCCAGGCCTATTTAAAGAAGGAAGAACATTCCCAAATGAATAAAGACACAATTACTGAAATTGGAAAAAGAAGAACAAATGAGGCCCAAAGTCAACAGAAGGAGGGACATAATAAAGATTAGAGAAGAAATAAATAAAATTGAGAAGAATAAAACAATAGAAAAAATCAATAAAACCAAGAGCTGGTTCTTTGAAAAAATAAACAGAATAGATAAACCCCTAGCCAGACTCATTAAGAGAAAAAGAGAATCTACACACATAAACACAATCAGAAATGAGAAAGGAAAAATCACGATGGACCCCACAGAAATACAAAGAATCATAAGAGAATATTATGAGAATCTATATGCTAACAAGCTGGAAAACATAGAAGAAATGGACAACTTCTTAGAAAAATACAACCTTCTAAGACTGACCAAGCAAGAAACAGAAAAACTAAACAGACCAATCACCAGTGACGAAATCGAATTGGTAATCAAAAAACTACCCAAGAACAAAACCCCTGGGCCTGATGGATTCACCTCTGAATTCTACCAGACGTATAGAGAAGAAATAACACCAATTCTCCTTAAAGTTTTCCAAAAAATAGAAGAGGAGGGAATACTTCCAAACTCATTCTATGAAGCCAGCATCACTCTAATACCAAAACCGGGCAAAGACCTCACCAAAAAAGAAAATTACAGACCAATATCCCTGATGAACGTAGATGCAAAAATACTCAACAAAATATTAGCAAACCGAATTCAAAGATACATCAAGAGGATCATACACCATGATCAAGTGGGATTCATCCCAGGGATGCAAGGATGGTACAACATTCGAAAATCCATCAACATCATCCACCACATCAACAAAAAGAAGAACAAAAACCACATGATCATCTCCATAGATGCTGAAAAAGCATTTGACAAAGTTCAGCATCCATTCCTGATTAAAACTCTCAACAAAATGGGTATAGACGGCAAGTACCTTAACATCATAAAGGCTATATATGACAAACCCACAGCTAACATCATACTTAAGGGCGAGACGCTGAAAGCTTTTCATCTAAGATCGGGAACAAGACAGGGATGCCCACTCTCTCCACTGTTATTCAACATAGTACTGGAGGTCCTAGCCACAGCAATCAGACAAAACAAAGACATACAAGGCATCCAGATTGGTAAAGAAGAAGTCAAATTGTCACTATTTGCAGATGACATGATACTGTACATAAAAAACCCTAAAGATTCCATTCCAAAACTACTAGAACTAATATCTGAATTCAGCAAAGTTGCAGGATACAACATTAACACACAGAAATCTGTTGCTTTCCTATACACTAATGATGAACTGACAGAAAGAGAAATCAGAAAAACAATTCCATTCACAATTGCATCAAAAAGAATAAAATACCTAGGAATAAACCTAAGGAAGGAAGTGAAAGACCTGTACTCTGACAACTACAAGACACTCCTAAGAGAAATTAAAGAGGACACTAATAAATGGAAATGCATCCCATGCCCTTGGCTAGGAAGAATAAATATTGTCAAAATGGCTATACTACCTAAAGCAATCTACAGATTCAATGCAATCCCTATCAAACTACCAACAGCTTTCTTCAATGAACTGGAACAAATAATTCTAAAATTCATATGGAACCACAAAAGACCCCGAATAGCCAAATCAATCCTGAGAAGGAGGAATAAAACAGGGGGAATTACACTCCCTGACTTCAAGCTCTCTACAAAGCCACAGTAATCAAGACAATTTGGTATTGGCACAAAAACAGACCCACAGACCAGTGGAACAGAATAGAAAATCCAAACATTAACCCAAACATATACAGTCAATTAATATTTGACAAAGGAGCCTTGGATATGCAATGGGGAGATGACAGCCTCTTCAGCAGCTGGTGTTGGAAAAACTGGACAGCTACATGTAAGAGAATGAAACTGGACTACTGTCAAGCCCCATACACAAAGGTAAACTCAAGGTGGATCAAAGACCTGAATGTAAGTCATGAAACCATAAAACTCTTAGAAAAAAACATAGGCAAAAATCTCTTGGACATAAACATGAGCAACTTCTTCATGAACATATCTCCCCGGGCAAGGGAAACAAAAGCAAAAATGAACAAGTGGGACTATATCAAGCTGAAAAGCTTCTGTACAGCAAAGGACACCATCAGTAGAACAAAAAGACATCCTACAGTATGGGAGAACATATTCATAAAAAACGTATCTGATAAAGGGTTGACATCCAAAATATATAAAGAACTCATGTACCTTGACAAACAGAAAGCAAATAATCCAATTGAAAAATGGGCAGAGGGCATGAATAGACACTTCTCCAAAGAAGAAATTCAGATGGCCAACAGACACATGAAAAGATGCTCCACATCGCTAATCATCAGAGAAATGCAGATTAAAACCACAATGAGATATCACCTCACACCAGTGAGGATGGCCAACATCCAAAACACAAACAACAACAAATGTTGGCGAGGATGTGGAGAAAAGGGAACCCTCCTACACTGCTGGTGGGAATGCAAATTAGTTCAACCATTGTGGAAAGCAGTATGGAGGTTCCTCAAAAAACTCAAAATAGAAATACCATTTGACCCAGGAATTCCACTCCTAGGAATTTACCCTAAGAATGCAGCAGCCCAATTTGAAAAGGACAGATGCACCCCTATGTTTATTGCAGCACTATTTACAATAGCCAAGAAATGGAAGCAACCTAAGTGTCCCTCAGTAGATGAATGGATAAAGAAGATGTGGTACATATACACAATGGAATATTATACAGCCATAAGAAGAAAACAAATCCTACCTTTGCAACAGCATGGATGGAGCTAGAGGGTATTATGCTCAGTGAAATAAGCCAAGCTGAAAAAGACAAATATCAAATGATTTCACTCATATCTGGAGTATAAGAACAAAGGAAAAATACTGAAGGAACAAAACAGCAGTAGACTCACAGAACCCAAGAACAGACTAATAGTTACCAAAGGGAAAGGGACTGGGGAAAATGGGCGGGAAGGGAGGGATAAGAGGGAAAAGGGGGCATTACGATTAGCAGATATAATGTTGGGGGGCAAGGGGAGGGCAGTACAACTCAGAGAAGACAGGTAGTGATTCTATAGCATCTTACTACGCTGATGGACAGTGACTGTAATGGGGTTGGTGGGGGGGGACCTGATGAAGGGGTAGTTTAATAACCGTAGTATTGCACATGTAATTGTAGATTAATGGTAATAAAATAAATTATATTAAAAATAAAAATAAATAAAAAAATGGCTGTCTTATTGGAAAAGAGAGACTAAGGCAGATACAGAACAAGGTAAAATGCATATAGGTTGATGTGTTCTTGGGTTAAGGGAAGGAAGAAGAATATCAAATGCTTAGTCTAAATTTTTTAATTTTTGACGTGGTCGTACAATTGGCCAGTGCACGACTGTCAACTAATACTTTACAGTTTTAAAGTTTCTATGTTTATAGCTTGTATGATAATATCACTGCTCTTAAATTTCCTGTTTATGTCCATTTTTAATAACTTTAATGTAGTAAAAGTATTTGCATCTTAGGATAATACTAGCTTGAGAAACAAACTTTGATATTTAGGTTAGTCAAATAAATTCAACTACCCAACTAAGATAACAGTCTATAAAGTTATTATTAGAGAAATGTCCAAATTTGTGGAACCACATATTGAAAAAGACATATCTAAAAGTGTTTGATACCTAAGAATGCCATTTGGAAGTATATTCATTATCAAATGACTAACATTAAGTTTCAGAAACATGGTATAAAAATAAAGGGGGAAATGTGAAATTAGAGACACTAAGCTTCTAACTTTTACTGTTGTCACTTATAAGTCAGTATTACCTTGAAGCCTGAAAAAAAATCACTTAATCTCCTTTGAGCCTGTTTCCTTTTCTATTAAAAAGAAAAAGGGAGAGAAAAAGGAACAATGATGATGATATCCGGTCATGTGTCTCAAGATTTTTGTAAAAATCCAAAAAGCTTTGGAAACCAAAGGCATTTTATAAATATAAATTATTGTTGCTGTTCAAGGTGTAGACATTGGTAAAATAATAATTCAGCTGTTGTGCCAGTGTGGATATTCAGCATATGCATCTGTTTCAGATAGGTTTTGCACATTGAAGAACTGTAATTAACCAAAATATAAAACTACCCCCCCCAAAACTTGGGTATTTCCTGATCACCCAATTCATAATTAAATTGAATATATAAAGGTGACTAAATCGCTGCCAAGGAACCTATAAGGCTTTTGCAACATTGATTTACTAAGACATAGTACATCCTCACTCTCACATCCCTGCCCCCTCTCCTAACCTGGGGCCATGGGATTGAAATATATAGGTCAAGGATGTAGAAGAAAAGTACCTTTACTTCATATTATTAAAATATTTATGTAAAGTAGATCAGTACTTTATGGTACCGAATTAAAAGTGGGTAACTTTTATAACTTCAGTCAGTGGGTAACTTCCACTTGTAAAATTTCATATAATTATAAATTAATGATGTGTACACATTTTTTTTACGTGTGTTATATTTCAATAAAAGGTTTAAATGAAGAGGCTTATATTAGCTATCTTGTCTTCAGTTTATTTCCTGGGGCAAATATTCCTAAAATTCACTTTGAAAATTGTCTTTATAGCCAACTTGGTGCTACTCAAAATACATAGAAGCCTTAGAACAGGAAAGGATTCTTCTTAAAATTCAAGAAGAACTGGGAAAAAAGTTGTTTACAGGTAATTTTTTCTTTTGCTTGCAGGATTCCCTTGTTATCATCTATCACAGAGTAATTTTAAAGGATTTTGCTGATAATTACTTCACTGTTTTCCTTATTTCTCTTTTTTATGCAGCCACACCATCTTATACAAACTTTAAGTCTACTGCTTCAACTGTGTCTTTGAAAAAGACCCTATCTTCCCACAACATCCATAGTGAGTTTCAAGTGATAGTCTGTGTTCAGTTTTCTTCCTTGTTGTTAGAGCCATTCAGGATATAGAGGGCAGGAAGCCATGAGGACTGATTCCTTGCCAACTGCGTGATCCCAAGTTAGGTGAATTTCTGTTTGTGTGTGTGTGTGTGTATTTGAGTGTCCTATGTCTCTCTTTCCATCTTTTCTTTCTCCTCTTTGAAGAGGAAAGACTAAGACATATACCTAATGCCTCATCCCATTTCCAAAGTGACAGCTCTCATGTGAGTGTATACCCTACAGCTAATAGGGGAAAGTAAGCCATAGACAGAAGGTCGATCAGTCCCGTCGATATCCCTCTTACATGCACACTCATGCACATGCACAACTACACATGCACACACACACATACCACACTAACAAATTGAAGGAAGAAACATCTTGCCTCCCTTCTGAATGAATGTCTCCTGAAAAGGAAGGCCTCTAAGGAATGATCATTTATTGCTTTTATTTACTCCTTACCTATTCTTCTCTTCTACAAAGAACATGTATGGAAGAATGGGCTCAGTTTCCTGAGTTTTTCCAAGCTTTATTTTCCCTAATTGGAAATATAGGAAGGAACTGAAAATAAGTAACTAAAAGTCAAACTGGGGTCCTTCTCTCATACAGATACTTATGTGATTATACAATTTTGATTGGATACTAATGTTTGAGTTCAACAATGCCCTTACAAAATAACAAAGCAGTATAATGTACATACCTATGTATGTCTGTGTGTGTGCATGTGTATATGCATAATGTATTGACCTAATTCTTGAAGAACTCAGTAAAAATCCCTTTTCTCTTCCATCTTGCAGCTTGGCTTTTTGTTTCTCAAAATCCTTAACTTTCTGGTTCTTGGAAAGGTCTGATGAGCAGGACTTCATATTCTTAGCCTGCTCATCTCATTTTTCTTCTGGTGTATCCTAGCCTCTGCACCCTCTGCCAGCTCCCCCACCCCTTAGACCAACCTCACAGCATCTCTAACATTTAGGTTTTGCTGACACATCTGTTAACGTTTTTGATCTTTATTACAACTCAGCGTAAGGTTATTTGTTGTTGTTTCGGATTTATACTTTCTCTAGCTGTTTATGTTTTCAACCATTTTTTTTTTCTCTTGCAGGAATTCTTTAAACCAAACTTAGCTGACGTGGAAGCTCAAGTGATTTTTTGATAGTCTGCATAAAGCAAGCCTACCATCCAAATAAAGTGTGGCTTGTTTTACTTCCATAGTTTCAAAATAACAACTATTCTATATACATGACATACAAGACTAAGAGTTTACCTTGAAGTGTATTATATTCCTCAAGTAATCTTTCAACAAACACTCCTTGAACATTTACTATATTTGGTTAGCAGATATATTCAGGTGGTTAGGAGACTAATATTCCTAGCAGTAAATTGACACAAAACATGAAGAGAAGAGCCTTCCCCACCCCACCCTTACCCCCAACTCCAAAGGAAACATATATTAAAGCAGTGGTTCTCAAACTTTAGGTGTGGAAGACTCACCTGTGACATTGCTAGCAGTTCCTGTCCCTGGGCTCACTCTCTTGAGAATCTGATTCAGTAGCCTAGGGCAGGACCCAGGAATCTCCCTCTTCTTCAGATAGTCCAAGTGATTCTAATGCAGGTGTTTCACAGACCACCCCTTGAGATATACTATTAGGGTGGCAAGAGAAGAGCTTTAAAAGGTAAAATTCCTCATACTAACTGGAGTTACACCCTCCCTTCCTCTTTCTTGGAGGGAAAGGAGAATGTGTAAGAAATGACCTGGATAGATGAACTTTCACCATCTGCAGGCCTCAGGCCTCAGAAGCTCCAAGGAATATGACCTGGATTATCAGACTGGAAGCACTGGACTTCCACTCTAACACAATCCCAGGAAGTATTTTCAGAGTAGAAGTTGCCATTCCCAATTCTGTAGAGTTAGACATTTTAAAGGGGGAAAGCATGAGGAGACACACTTCTAAAGCAGTGGTTTTTCTTCTAAAACCATGGTTTTCTTCTAATGCACTGGAAGCCTGTTTTCTCTGCTGCCACACTGCCCCACCCTACATAGTGCCTATGAAGTTTGTGACTGATTTCCATTCTTTGCCCTTGTTCTTTGTTTCTTATTTTTTGTATTTCGCTCTTTCTCTGCCTTCTCTTGGTTTTAATTGAACGTTTTATGTGATTCCATTTTCTCTCGTAGCTTATCAGTTATACCGCTTTTTAAAACTTTCTTACTGGTTGCTCTAGAGTTTGCTGCATACATTTACAAATAATAAGACCCTTTCAAATAACACTATACCACTTCATGGGTAGTACAGTTACCTTATAAGAGGGTGTGTCCAGTTCCTCCATACTGTCCCATATATCACATTGCTATCAATTCATTTCATTTATGCATAAGCTATAATCACTGAATGCATTATTGCTATTACTATTTTGAACAAACTGTGTTCTGTTAGGTCAATTAAGAATAAGAAAAATAAAACATTATTTTATGTTCATTTATTTCTTCTCTAATGCTCTTCATTATGTAGATCCAAATGTCTGACCTATATCATTTTCTTTCTTAAGAACTTCATTTAACATTTTTTGTAAGGTAGACCTACTGGAGATCTATTCCCTCAAATTTTGTTTTGTTTAGAAAGTCTTATATCTCCTCCAATTTCGAAGGATAATTTCACTGGATACAGAATTCTATCATAGTGGGTTTTTTTTCTTTCAACACTTGAATCCTTCACTGCACTCTCCTCTTGTTTGCATGGTTTCTGAAGAGAAGTTGAATGTAATTCTGATCTTGTCCCCCAGCATCTTTAAAGATTTCTCTTTGTCTTTGATTTTCTGCAATTCAAATATATGTCCAGGTGTAGATTTTTTGGTATATATCCTGCTTGTGTTCTCTGAGCTTCCTGGATCAAACTTCTGCGTAGTTTGGTGTCTGTTGTTCGTTTTGGAAAACTGTCCATCATTATTACTTCAGATATTTCCTCTGTTCCTTTCTCTTTCTTCTTCTGTTATTTCCATTACACATTAGCCCTTTTGTAACTGTTCTGCAGTTGTTAGATATTTTACTCATTGTTTTATTTTTCTCTTTGCATTTCAGTTTTGGAATTTTCTACTGACCTCCCTTCCGGCTCACTGATTCTTTCCTCATCTGTGCCTAGTCTATTGATAAGCCCACATCAAAGGCATTCTTTATTTCTGTTAGGGTTTTCAGTTTCTAACATTTCTTTGATCCTTTCTTATAATTCCCATCTTTCTGCTTACATTACCCACCTAATCTTACATATTGTCCACTTTTTTTATTAGATCACTTAACATGTTAATAATTTTAAATTTCTGATCTGTTAATTCCAAAGTCCCTGTCATATCTGAGTCTGGTTCTGATGGTGCTGGTCCTTGCTTTGTCTCTTCAGACTGTGGGGTTTTTGTTTTGTTTTTTTTTAGCATGCCTCATAATATTTTGTTGAACGTAAGCATATAGCAAATGAAATGAACTGAGATACATGGGTCATTAGTGTGAGGTTTTATGTTTATCTGGCTAGGAGTTAGGCTCTATTTACTGTTTGCTGTAACTGTTGTACTGGAGACTGAAATCTCCTCTGTGTTCTTGTTTTTGTCTCTGTTGTTTTGGTTTTCCTAAAGAGTCCTTAATAATAGCGTCTGAGGCTTGCAGTTCTTTTAGCTGAAATCCCAGTTACTTGTTACACAGGAGTACTATTCATGTGGCGACATAGTGTGGCAGGACAGCATTTATATGGTTGTATTTCAGCCTTTTAGTGAGACTGCATGGGGTATTTTCCTTCCTGCAGGCAGTATATGCTTTGGTAAAACACCAGTCTGTTAGACTCTGGTAAAACGTTTCCCTAGAGGGAAGGCCTTCTTAGGAGGAACAGAGAATACTGGGTGTATTCTAAAATGGTTACTTTACCCCTCCTCCTACCAGAAGCAGGAGGGGATTTTTCTCTGATCTTTACAGTGAGAACCTGGTGCAACTCCTGAAAGTAAAACTCAAGAATGTGGGGACCCCTGCCTTAAGACAGGATGCACTTGAGTTCTGAATTCTCAAGCTAGTCTAAACTGAGCCTTGAGCAATTAATTGATCAATTATATTTAAAGTATTCCAACTAAAATGAACTCCAGTTGCTGGCTTTTGCTCCTGGTAAGCTATGATTCTCTGTATCTGTCTGTCTATTTCTCCAGTTTAAGGGCCAGCACTTTGCCCTCTAGCCTCAAAAGAGCCAAGAAAATTTGTTGATTTTTCAGTTTGTTGAGACTTTTTTCTTGTGATGACTTCTGAGGTCTTTACAAGTTGGATAGGTGCCCTGAAGTTTGACATCAGTATTTTAAAGTATTCCATAGTAAGTTTTATTCTTAAGATAAAATTAAGAAAAATTACCTTATTAAAGTTTTTGTCACATTAATTAGTAAATTGATGGCAATTTTTATATTATAAATAGTTGCATGTTCACTTTTAGCCTACCCTCAAAACTTCCTATACCATGGGCTAGTGTCAGTTTTTGCTACCAGAGACAAGTTCTTACAGCAGTGCGCTTGTGTGCTGCTACTGATTACTGATTCTTCTTAACAGTCTCTTCTGACTGTGCTTCTGTTGTGTTTCTACTGATTCTTCTTAACAGTCTCTTCAGTTAATTTCCTCCTCTCTTCCCCCCCTATTCAAGATTCTTACCACCTTGGATCTGAGTCTTAATTAGAGTCCTCCTTACTGGCCACCCTCCAACTGTCCTCAGAGTGACCTTTATAAAATGTGTAACTTCTTATGGTACTGCCGTATCTAGAGACGACTGGTAGACCTGTTACTGACAAATAGAAGTTCCTTACTTAGCATGACACATGTTTAAGTCTCTCCTGTCTTCTGATATAAACATAAATCTAGCAGATCAGGCTCCTCTGGGCAGCTGTCTTTGATAGTCTTCTCTTACTTTTGATCCCCCAAATAACTACAGAAGTTACTGCTCCCTTTTCTGTCCTACCACTGCAGTTTGTTCTGTAATAACACTGGTCACACTGATTGTAATATTTTGTTCACATGCCTATTCCCCCAGCAAGCTATTATTGAACTTTTACTCTAATACCTATAAAATTCATGATCATTAATTATTTGTTAAAAAGATGAAGGAAATGTCTCCACTGTAAAATCACAGGAACGTAAAAATCATTGCTCATCTAAGAAAGTTCATTATAATGCTATTCACAAAAATTTCCATTCTTATTTTTGTAATTATAAGTACCTAGTAATGTGGCAAATTTATATGAAGTGTATAATCTTTGTTCTATCTGTGATTTTAAACATTTATAAAAATATACCTATGTGTCATCATGTCTTTCAGAGAAGAAATTAGTGCTTATTAAATCACATTAAATCACTTAAATCACTTTAGGCTGGGTTTCTCAACTTAAGCATCATTGACATTTTAGCCGGCTAATTCTTTGCTACAGAGAGCTGTACTGCTCCCTGTTGGGTGTTTAACAGTATCCCTGGCCTCCACCTGTTCTATGCCGGTAGCGCCTTCCCAGTTGTGCCAACCCAGAATATCTCCAAACATTACCAGATCATCCCTAGTTGAGAACCACTGCTTTAGACTTTGGAACATTTTTATGTTTTATTTTTTTAAATATCTAAATACAGTAGAAACTTTAAATTCTAGGTTTCTAGTATGTCTTTTTTTTATTAAATAAAGTATTATACCTGCTAGCTCTATAGTACTACCAAGAGTGCCTTCTAACTGATGACAACTTATTTCAATATCTATATTACACCCACTTGAATAATTTCTCTTTTTATATCATCTTTGAAATATAATGCCTAAAGGAGATGCTTAGCCAGTGTTTGTCGAGTTAATAAGCTTAAATTCCTTACTTATGTTTAATTTAACATGTATTTTGGGTAATATTAAAAGTGCCCTTAAATCTGACTTTGGTTTGTACAAATAAATTTTTTAAATTCCAGTTGTGATATATGTGCTTCTTGATTTTATGAATTCTCTTAAAGAAAAGACAACCTACTTTTGGAAGAGTCTTAGGTTTTAAAAATACACACAAATTACTATGTATATTATGTCAATTTATACCCTTCAAAATATGGGGAAAGTGGGCTCATATTTTGTTTACATTATTGTTTGGGGTCAATAAATGTGTTTTGAAATAAATGTAATAGTGAAGTAACCCAAAAGTAAATTGGCCAGTTGGATCAGATTTAGCTTATAATATTATTTTTAATATATATATGGATTAAAGGTATAGTTTAATTCATAGTTCTTAAATTTGTGTCTTTTTCATTTCTCATATAATTGAAAATCACTTTATAGTACATAATCTGTAAATAGTGGGGTTTTTTTCTTAATTGGCATATTCTTTTTAAAATTGCAGTGACCTTTCTGCTTCAAAAATATCTCAGTTGGTATATATCCATTGGTTCAGTAGGATTTGGTTCCATAGAGTCTTGGATCTGTTACTGCCTTTCTGATTCAGGGCCATTTATTTTACTTCTTGAGTCTCAATTTATTTATGTATGAACAGAGGGTCTTTTTTTAGCTTTAGTGTTATGTGATTCTGTGAGTGTGTAATTTTGGAGCTCTTTAAGTAGTTTTGGTGTATCCCTCAATGAGCAATTACTTCTATATTTTGAAGAACCTTAGATCAAAAGATCAAAAGAAAAATTCTACTTCTGCACTGTTTCCTTTTCCAGAGTCAAATACTTAGGGTGTAGAACTGGCCTAAGTTAGTCATTAGTTTAGGAACCTCTTCTGTGTTTTAATTATTATAAAACTAATGTATATATGTAGTAAAAAAAAATCAATAGTACGTGATGATATTGAATGATAATCTCCCTCTTTACACCCATTATGATAGAGACTGCTATTTCCCAACATCTATCCAACTCTTACTCCTTTAGTAATGGAATCTCCCCAGGTTTTAGTGGTGCCCATGACTGCCTACCTAGAATTAATTGTAATTTCCCAGTCTACCTGGCAGGTATATATGGCCAAGTAACCAATGTCAGGCCAAGGGGATGCAGGCAGAAGTATAAAATATCCATTCAAGTCTTTTAAAAATGAAATCACTTGCCAACCATTTTATTTCCTCTTCCTGTAAACTGGATCGCAGGTGTGGTGCTGGTCCCACCGTGTACATGGGGCCCCTCCCTAAGGAATAGGTAGCCTGGGTCTCTGGATGACCTCCTGAGGGAGAGATCTCTCTCTCTGGACTGCTATTTGAGACAAAAACAAATCCATATCTTGTTTGAGTTGCTTTATTTTTGTGTCTTTTTGTTATAACAGCAATCCTATCCCTTCGCTAATAAAAAAAAAATTACTACCAGGAGTAGAGTACTGCCATAGCAAAAACCTAAAATATGTGACATTGATTAAACAGTTGGTCAGTGGGGAGCAAGGAAACAGACAATTAAAGACCTGAAAGCTAGTAACCTTTGTAATGTCATGGCAAAATAATTGCTGAAATTGTTACTCCTGGTAACTTGGAAGGCAAACCGTGTGCCTACTGTGTACACACACAAAAATAGAATATTTGTGTGCTTATGTGTTGGTTGCTCCTTGCTGCTTTTAGCAAGTTGCCATAAGAGATATGGCAAGAATTAACCCATTTAATGTAGAAAAGGAAGTTAAGGGACTTACATTCCCTGACTATGGTTTGCAATTAAACTTGATATAAAATCTGTTAATTTCAATGCTCAAAGTTGGGAAAATCAACTGCAAGTGTGCCCCATAAAGCAAAGCATTTGGTCAATGCTCTTTTCAAAAGTTTCTCATTAAGACTTTTCATCTCAACAGTGCTGGCTCTGTTACAAAGTTCAAAGTAGAGGTATTATTCCCAATCTAGCCTCTTGTTTTAGATAACTTTGAAATAGGGACCACTAAAATAACACGGAGGGAAATGTGCTAAGCACAGATATAAATAAAAAAAATAAGAGGTTGGCAGGCTTAAGAACTGTGACCAGAAGAGATTTTGACATGGAACCAACTGGTAGTAAATAGACTGAAAGCTCACTAAGTTTTGATGGAATTGTATTCTCAACAAGAAAGCCTGGCCTGAAAATGCCTGTAATTTTTCAATCTATAAAACAACTGCCAGTCCCTCAAACTTGCATCATCAGAAAGCAGGCTGTGAAATTTGTACAACCTGCCAACAGGCTCAGCTTTCAATGCTAACTTCAGATATAGCCTAAAAGATAACAGATAAGGAAATTTTTCTCAAAAGGCAAAGCCAGGGTCCCCCGAGGACTAGGGACAAGGAAGTTTCTCTCGTAGAATAGAATCAGGAACTAACAAGTTGTCTTGTTTGGGCTACTATAACAGAATGCCATAGACTGGGTGGCTTATAAACAACAAATTTATTTCCCACAGTTCTGGAGGCTGGAAGTACAAGATCAAGGTGCCAATGGTTTCAGTGTCTGGTGAGAATCACTTTCTGATTCATAGACAGCTTCTTGCTTTGTGCTGATATGGTGGAGGGGAGAATGGAGTACTTTGGGGTCTCTTTTATAAGAGCACTAATCTCATGTATGAGGACTCCATTCTCATGACCTAATCACCTTCCAAAGGCTCTGTCTTCTATACTATCACATTGGGGATTAGAATTTCAACATGAATTTGGGAGTGGGGAAACATCCACATTCAGTCCATTGTACAAAGTGTTTTTCACAATTCCTGCTGAGCAGATGAACTGTGACTACTCTGTGTTGACTATTTTTCCCTTTTCAAAGCATGATAATTGTATTGGTTCTGTTCTTAGCTCTTGTTTGTATGTCAACATGTTTCCATCAGCTTTCTACCTTAAAAATATTGTCAAAAGCTTTGGTCCACTGATAGTTCCTTTTCCATCCTCAGTACTGTGTTATACATCATTCTCTTCGGCTTCTTTATTATCACATCTGTGGGGTTTTCATAAAGAGGTGTTATAAAGTACATACTTAGTTTTGTAATATCAAAGTTGGTGCCTTTAGCAACTTTTTAAAAAGTACTAAATATCTAAATATTTAGGGTGAGACTTCTAAAATGCCTTGACGTTCAACAAATCATCTCACCAAAAAGGAACAATGGGAAAAATTGTCAAAACAACCACTTGAGAATTCTGGAAATTGAGAAAAGATATACAACAGATTGAGAAGTGTTTATTAAAAAAAAACTACTGGACCTCAGTAGGAATAGTTGGGAGTCTGAGGCATTTTGGCCTAGAGCTGCTTCGATTCCTCACATCCTCTTCCATGATGTGGTAGTTCTGCAAGAGTGGGGCAGGCCATAAAGACAAGCAGCCTCGCTTGATTTGCTCTAGATTGGAACATGGAAAAGCTCATGCCCAGGAGTTTTGTCAAAACAGTGGATAATCCAGGAACAATAGCAAACACCTAGGAAGGCCAACCTCACAGCTAGACTAAAGTCATGCCACTGGTTGGGGCAAGTAGCATATTTGTAAACCAGCTAGAAATATAACAAATCTGGAAAGAGAGATCCATACTGGTCATTCATGAGTTTTTACATTCCCTGGTTTGG
Source organism: Smutsia gigantea (assembly GCA_032199065.1). Classification (NCBI taxonomy): domain Eukaryota; kingdom Metazoa; phylum Chordata; class Mammalia; order Pholidota; family Manidae; genus Smutsia; species Smutsia gigantea. The sequence goes on along the minus strand of JAVSCE010006798.1, from coordinate 35,277 downwards.
AAGTTGGTGGGCTTATTATGCAGGGCTGCACACATGCTCAAGAGAGATCTGAGATAACTCTATCTACTCATTGCTTGTAGAATATGAGGCCTCTTTCCTCAGAAAGCAGAAGTTTGGGGCTAACTTATAGACGGCCTAAATTTTGAATGCAGACTGTAAACCACATATTGATGTATCAGCAAAGAATGGAAACCTTACCAACTCAGAACATTTAAGTGAAACTTTTGACCAATTATTGGCTAACTACTAGGTTGTACAGATAAAAAGGTGACTTTTAGGAAGCAAGGTTAAAAGTAAAAGCAAGAATATTTTTAAAAACTGGCACAGAGACATAAGTAGTGCACACTGTAGAATAACTTCCTCCATAGAATTAGTCCAGGCAAGTCAGTAAACAAACAAAACTACAACAACCCCATAAGGTTGGGGGTAAATCAGAATCCAGAGATGCAACAATATATTATCTAAAATGTCAAGCTTTCAACAAAGGGATTAGAAGACATAGAAAGAAATAGGAAAGTATAACCAATACACAGAGAAAAAAAGTCAATAGAAACTTGGAGGAGCCCTCAAGTTGGACCTGGCAGAAGGACTTCCAATCAACTATTGTAAATATGCTTAAATAACCAAAGGAAACTTAAAAAAATTAAAGAATGCTAACAATAATAGAGAATATCAATGAAAAGAACAAAGTTTAAAAAACATATGAAAATTCTGGGGTTGAAAAGTTCAATAACTGAAATGAAAAAGTTCACTAGGTTCAATAGCAGGTCTGAGCTGGTGGAAAAAACAATCAGTGAACTTGGAGATGGGTAGTAGAGATTAGTCAATCCAAAGGACAGAACGAAAAAAAAAAGAATGAAAATAAATGAACAGAGCTCCAAGGAACTGTGGAACACCATCAAGCACACAACACAAGAATGAAAAGAAGCCACAGAAGAGAGAAAGTGCAATAAAAAAAAATTAGTAGTGGCTAAAAGCATCCCTAAATTAATAAAAAACACTAATACACACTTCCAAGAAGCTCAAAAGCAAATTGGATACAACATTGGCTTAAAATCCAACAATCATTTCATGTAATGCACTGTATTAATAAGGGAAAAAAACCAAATGATCATTTAAGTAGGCAAAGAAGCATTTAGCAAAATCTATCACCCATTCTAATAAGCTCTCAACAAATTAGGAACAAAAGGAACTTCCTCAAACTAATAAAAAGCATCCACAAAAAACTTACAGGAAACATATTTAATGGTGAAACACTAAAGCCTTTTCCCTAAGATTGGAGCCAGGGCAAGTATGTCCACTCTTTCCACTTCTGTCTGTCATTGTGCTAGAAATTCTAGCCAGTACAATCAGGCAAGAAAAAGAAAATGCATTCATATGGGAAAGGAAGAAGTAAAACTCTAATTTGTAGATGGCATGATACTGTGTATAGAAAATTCTGAGTAATCCACAAAAACTAGAGCTAACGTGAGTTCAACAAGGTTGCAGAACTCATGATCAATATACAAAATCAATTGTATTTCCCTATACTTTTGATAAGAGCAATGTTGGGAGACTTATACTTTCTGATTTCAAAATGCACTCTAGAGCTATAGTAATCAAGACAACGTGACATTGGCATCAGGATAGACATATGGATCAATGTGATAGAATTGAGAGTCTGGAAGTTTAAATCCTTATATTTATCATCAATTGATTTTCAATGAAAGTGCCAAGGTAATGAGAAATTATCTTGCATGATACACAAAATCTTCCTCAGAATTGATCACAGACCTAACTATAAATGATAATACTGAAACTTTTGAGAGAAAACAGGAGAAAAAAATCTTCATGACTTTGGGCCAGGCAAAGTTTTTCTCAATACTAAATCAACTATGTAGAAGATCCATAAAAGAAAAAAATGGATAAATAGCACTTCATAAAATTTTTAAACTTTCATTCTTCAAAAGATCCCATTTAAAAAATGCACAGACAAACCAATGATTGGAAGAAAATATTTGTAAATCATATATCTGCCAAAGGACTTAAATTTAGAATATATGAAGAATTCTTACAATTCAGTAATAAGACAACCCAATTTTAAAATGAGAAAAATATTGGAATAACATTTCACCAAAAAATATGCATGGCCAATAAGTGCACAGAGGGCTTTTCAACATCATTAGTCATTAGGAAAATGCAAGTGAAAACCACAGTCAAATACCAAATCACGAGGATGGCTATAATAAAAAAAAGAGACAGTAAGTGTTAGCAAGATGTGGAGAAACTAGAACCCTCGGTGGAAATGTAACTGGCACTTTGGAGAAATTTTGCAGTTCCTTAAAAAGGTAAACATATTTATTATACTACTTAATAATTCAACTCCTAACACTCAAGAGAAGTGAAAACATTTCCACTCAAAATTTATATGCTAATGTTTATAGCAGCATTATTCATAATAGTTAAAATGTACACACTATACAGAAATCAATCAACTGAAACGAATAGGCAAAATGTGCACATGTGCAATGGACTACCATCCAGCAATAAAAGAGAACAAACTACCATTACCTGCCACAATGTACATGAACCTTAAAAACATTATGCTGAGAAGACAGACAGACAGCAATTATTATGTGATTCCATTTACATAAAATTTCCAGAAAGGGCATATCTGTAGAGAGAGAAATTAGATTAGCAATTGCTTGGGCTGAGGATGGAAATAAGGATTAACTGTATATGGGCCTAAGGAATCTCTGGGGTGATGGAAATGTTCTAAAACTGGAGTATGGTGATGGTTGCAATACTCTATAAGAGTGGCTGAAAAATCACTGAAATATTAAAATGAATGAATTTATATCCATAAATCAATTTACAAAATGCTGAATTACTAAATTGCACACACTACTAAACAAGTGTGTGTGTCTATATCTTTTTCATTTGCATTTGAAGTGTTTGTGCTATTATCAAAAAGCTATTACAGAGGAGATTTCTCAAGATGGCAGCATGAATAGGGTGGTGGAAATCTCCCAAAACCATATATATTTTGAAAATAAAGCAAATACAACTATTCCTAAAAGAAAGAACAGAAGATACAGTACAACAACCAGACTACATCTACATCTGTGAGGATTTAGCATCTTATGAAAAGGGTAAGATACTAAGCCATGACCCGGTGGGACCTGAGCACTACCCCCACCCCAGCTCACTGGCTGGAGGAAAAGAATCAAGAGTAGGGAGGGAGTGGAAGCACAGGACTGCTAAATAACCAGCCCTAGTAATCTGCACTGGGAGCACAGACACACATTGCATGGTGTACCGGATATTAGAGAAATGGAAAAGTAAAATCCGAGCCTGAAACTGCGAGTGGGTCCCCACAGCTGGCTGCCCTGGGACAAAAGAAAAGCAGGTGCTTTAAAATTCTTAAATGGACAAGGGCTTAACAAACAGGTGGACAAAATCGTCCTGGCACACTCAGTCCAGCAGGCTGGGAATTTTAAGGAACTTCAGGCGCCCTAAGCCCCCGGATAGCAATGCAGCTCCAAGGCCCCTCACGGCAATAAGAAACCTGCCGTTCATTCCACCCTGCCGGCATTGCAAGCAAACCAGCTGACTCGCCATTGCTGCAGACCAGCCAGGGAACAGCCCCGCCCACAGCAACCACACAGAGTCTTCTCCCAGCGCACAGCTACCCGGGCCAGACCCGGAGGCTGCCCCCTGCACGGAGCTGCCTGGCACAGTCAGAGGAAGCCAGTGCAAGGTCTGGAAGACACAAAGGGGCACCGTTCTCACAAGAGAACACACGCCGCCAGTCTGGGACCCCTGCCAGTGCCCCAGGCTATCCCGAGGGGTGCCCCGCCAATGGCAGCTCAGGGTATTAACCCAGAGACTGCTCCCTGTATGCGGTTAACCACCACAGTCAGTGGAGAAGGGCAAGATGACCAGCAAGCAGGAAGGGGCTTTATTTTTCCAGCTGACACACACGCCACTCTCCGGCAATTACTTCTATCACCATGAAAAGGCAGAAGAACCTGGTCCAGTCCAAAATCATTCAAACACCAGAGAAAGGGCTTGGTGAGACAGATATAACCCATGTTCCTGAAAAAGAATTCAGAATAAAAGTCTTAACCATGCTGATGGACCTACATAGAAATATGCAAGAGCTAAGGGATGAAGTCTGGAGGGAAATAACACAAATGAAACAAGCAATGGAAGAACTTAAGAGCAGACTGGATGACTGCAAGAGACTGTTAATGGTATAGAAATCAGAGAACAGGAATACAGAGAAGCTGAGACAGCGAGAGATAAAAGGATCTCTAGGAATGATAGAATATTAAGAGAACTGTGTGACCAATCCAAATGGAACAATATTCACATTATAGGAGTACCAGAGGAAGAAGAGAAAGAAAAAGGGATAGAAGGTGTCTTTGAAGAAATAATTGCTGAAAACTTCCCCAAGTTGGGGCAGGAAATAGTCTCTCAGACCATGGAAGTCCACAGATCTCCCAACACAAGGGACCCAAGGAGGACAACATCAAGGCATATAATAATTAAAATGGCAAATATCAAAGATGAGAAAAGGGTATTAAAAGCAGCCAGAAAGAAAAAAAGGTCACCTACAAAGGAAAACCTATCAGTCTTTTCAACAGAAACCTTACAGGCGCCAGAAGAGAATGGCATGATATATTTAATGAAATGAAACAGAAGGGCCTAGAACCAAGAATACTGTATCCAGCAAGATTATCATTTAAATTTGAAGGAAGGACTAAACAACTTCCAGATAAGCAAAAGCTGAGGGTATTTACCTACTACAAAACATCTCTACAGGATACTTTTAAGGGACTGCTCTAGATGGAAGTACTCCTAAGGCTAAATAGATGTCACCAGAAAAAATGAAATCACAGCACAGAAAGCAGACCAACCAAATACTAACTAAAGGCAAAAAATAAAATCAGCTATCCACAAAAGCAGTCAAGGGAAACAAAAGAGTACAGAATAAAACACCTAATGTATAAAGAGTGGAGGAGAAAGAATAAGAAGGGAGAGAAATAAAGAATAATCAGACTGTGTTTATAAAACCATAAGTGAGTTAAAGTTAGATGGTTATATGGTAAAGAAGCTACCTTTGAACCTTTGGTAACCACGAATCCAAAGCCTGCAATGGCAATAAGTTCATATCTATCGATAATCACCCTAAATGTAAATGGACTGTATGCACCAATCAAAAGACACAGAGTTACTGAATGGATAAAAGCACAAGACCCATCTATATGCTGAAGAGACTCACCTCAAACCCGAAGACATACACAGTCTAAAAGTGAAGGGATGGAAAAAGATATTTCATGCAACCAATAGGGAGAAAAAAGCAGGTGTTGCAGTACTTCTTTAAGACAAAACAGACTTCAAAACAAAGAAAGTAACAAGAGATAGACAAGAACATTACATAATGATAAAAGGTCAGTCCAGTAAGAGAATATAACCATTATTAATATCTATGCACCCAACACAGGAGCACCGACATATGTGAAACAAATATTGGCAGAATTAAAGGAGGAAATAGAATGTAACGCATTCATTTTAGGAGACTTCAACACACCACTTACTCCAAAGGGCAGATCAACCAGACAGAAAATAAGTAAGGACACAGAGGTACTGAACAACACACTAGAACAGATGGACCTAACAGGATACACATTCTTCTCAAGTGCACATGGAACATTTTCCATGATAGACCACATACTAGGCCACAAAAAGAGCCATAGTAAATTCAAGACTGAAATTCTACCAACCAACTTCTCATATCACAAAGGTATAAAACTAGAAATAAATTGTACAAAGAAAACAAAAAGGCTCACAAACACATGGAGGCTTAACAACATGCTCCTAAATAATCAATGGATCAATAATCAAATTAAAACAGAGATCAAGCAATATACGGAGAGAAATGACAATGACACCACAAAGCCCCAAATTCTGTGGGACGCAGCGAAGGCAGTCCTAAGAGGAAAGTATATAGCAATCCAGGACTATTTAAAGGAGGAACAATCCCAAATGAATAGTCTAAATTCACAATTATTGAAACTGGAAAAAGAAGAACAAATGAGGCCCAAAGTCAGCCGAAGGAGGGACATAATAAAGATCAGAGAAGAAATGAATAAAATTGAGAAGAATAAAACAGTAGAAAAAAAAATCAATGAAACCAAGAGCTGGTACTTTGAGAAAATAAAATAGAGAGACCACTAGCCTGACTTATTAAGAGAAAAATAAAATCTACACATATAAACAGAATCAGAAATGAGAAAGTAAAAATCACAATGGACAACACAGAAATAAAAAGAATTATTAGAGAATACTATGAAAATATGTATGCCAACAAACTGGATAACCTAGAAGAAATGGACAACTTTCTAGAAAAATACAACCTTCCAAGACTGACCAAGGAAGAAAGAGAAAATCTAAGCAGACCAATTACCAGCAACAAAATTGAATCGGTAATCAAAAACTACCCAAGAACAAAACCTCCAGGCCAGATGGATTCACTGCTGAATTTTATCAGACATTTAGAGAAGACATAATACCCATTCTCCTTAAAATTTTCCAAAAAATAGAAGAGGAGGGAATACTTCCAAACTCATTCTATGAAGCCAGCATCACTCTAATACCAAAACCAGACAAAGACGCCACAAGAAAAGAAAATTACAGACCAATATCCCTGATGAACATAGATACAAAATACTCAACAAATATTAGCAAACTGAATTCAAAAATACATCAAGAGGATCATACACCATGATCAAGTGGGATTCATCTCAGGGATGCCACGATGGTACAACATTCGAAAATCCATCAACATCATCCACTACATCAACAAAAAGAAGGACAAAAACCACATGATCATCTCCATAGACGCCAAAAAGCATTTGACAAAATTCAACATCCGTTCGTGATAAAAACTCTCAACAAAATGGATATAGACGGCAAGTACCTCAACATAATAAAGGGCATATATGCCCTTCTGACAAACCCACAGCCAACATCATACTTAACAGCGAGAAGCTGAAAGCATTTCACCTAAGACTGGGAACAAGGCAGGGATGCGGACTCTCCCCACTGTTACTCCACAGGGTACTGGAGGTCCTAGTCATAACAATCAGACAAAACAAAGAAAAGGCATCAAGATTGGTAAGGAAGAAGTCAAACTGTCACTATTTGCAGATGACATGATATTGTACCTAAAAAAACTTAAAGATTCCACTCCAAAACTAGTAGAACAAATATCTGAATTCAACAAAGTTGCAGATAAAAAGTTAATACACAGAAATCTATTGCATTCCTATACACTAATGAAGAACTATCAGAAAGAGACATCATGAAAACAATTCCATTCACATTTACATCAAAAAGAATAAAATACCTAGGAATAAACATAAGCAAGGAAGTGAAAGACCTATACCCTGAAAACTCCAAGACACTCTTAAAAGAAATTAAAGAGAACACGAATAAATAGAAATTCATCCCATGCTCTTGGCTAGGGAGAATTAATACTTTCAAAATGGCTATCCTGCCTAAAGCAATCTACAGATTCAATCCCAATTCCTATCAAAATACCAACAGCATTCTTCAACGATCTGGACTAAATAGTTCGAAAAGTCATATGGAACCACAAAAAGACCCCGAATAACCAAAGCAATCCTGAGAAGCAAGAACAAAGCAGGGGGAATTACACTCCCTGACTTCAAGCTGTACTACAGAGCCACAGTAATCAAGACAATTTGGTAGTGGCACAAGAACAAACCCATAGACCAATGGAACAGACTAGAGAGCCCAGATATAAACCCAAGCATATATGGTCAATTAATATACGAAAAAGAAGCCATTTATATACAATGGGGAAATGACAGCCTCTTCAACGGCTGGTGTTGGCAAAACTGGACAGCTACATGTAAGAGAATGAAACTAGATTATTGTCTAACCCCATACACAAAAGTAAACTTGAAATGGATCAAAGATCTGAATGTAAATCATGAAACCATAAAATTCTTAGAAAAAAACATGGGCAAAAATCTCTTGGACATAAACATGAGCAACTTCTTCATGAACATATCTCCACGGGCAAGGGAAACAAAAACAAAAATGAAAAAGTGGGACTATATCAAGCTGAAAAGCTTCTGTACAGCAAAGGACACCATCAATAGAACAAAAAGGCATCCTACAATAAGGGAGAATGTATTCCTAAATTACATATCCAATAAACGGTTGACATCCAAAATACATAAAGAGCTCATGCACCTCAACAAACAAAAAGCAAATAATCCAATTAAAAAATGGGCAGAGGATCTGAACAGACACTTCTCCAAAGAAGAAATTCAGATGGCCAACAGGCACATGAAAAGATGCTCCACATCACTAGTCATCAGAGAAATGCAAATTAAAACCACAATGAGATATCACCTGACACCAGTAAGGATGGCCACCATCCAAAAGACAAACAACAACAAATGTTGGCGAGGATGTGGAGAAAGGGGAACTGTCCTACACTGCTGGTGGGAATGTAAAATAGTTCAACCATGTGGAAAGCAGCATGGAGGTTCCTCAAAAAACTCAAAATAGAAATACCATTTGACCCAGGAATTCCACTCCTAGGAATTTACCCTAAGAATGCAGGAGCCCAGTTTAAAAAAGACATATGCACCCCTATGTTTATTGCAGCAATTGCCAAGAAATGGAAGCACCTAAGAGTCCATCAGTAGATGAATGGATAAAGAAGATGTGGTATATATACAGAATGGAATATTATTCACTCATAAGAAGAAAACAAATCGTGCCATTTGCAAAAATATGGGTGGAGCTAGAGAGTATTATGCTCAGTGAAATAAGCCAGGCAGAGAAAGACAAGTATCAAATGATTTCACTCATCTGTGGAGTATAAGAACAAAGAAAAAACTGGAGGGAACAAAATAACAGCAGACTCACAGAACCCAAGAATGGACTAACAGTTACCAAGGGGAAAGGGACTGGGGAGGATGGGTGGGAAGGGAGGGATAAGGGGGAAAATGGGGCGTTATGATTAGCACACATAATGTAGTGGTGGGGCCATGGGGAAGGCAGTACAACACAGAGAAGACAAGTAGTGATTCTATAGCATCTTACTACACTGATGGACTGTGACTGTAATGGGGTATGTGGTGGGGACTTGATAATGGGTGGTCTAGTAACCATAATATTGCTCATGTAATTGTACATTAATGGTACAAAAAAAAGGCTATTACAATGATTCCTTTTCCTACAGGAAAAAGACCATAGGCCTTTGCATCAAGTACATTCCCCTCTATTATCTCACACCTCCACCCATGTCTATCATCTCTCCTTGTATGCAGTCAAATCAGACATTCTTACCTTTTTGGTCTCAAGGCCCTTTTATACTCCTAAACATTATTAGAGACCCCAAAAATCTTTTGGTTATGTTGTTTATGTCTATTAATGTTTACTGAATTAGAAATTAAAACAGAATGTTCCAAAAGGTTTATTAAAATAGTAATAATATATTAAACATAACCATGTCAGCATGTTACACATTTTTATTTTTAAATACTATATTTTTGAAAATTTAGGGAAAAGAGTGGCACTGTTTTACATTTTTGCAAATTTCTTCAATGTCTGCCTTAATAAAAGATGGCTGAATTCTTATATCCACTTTCTTCAATCTGTTGTGATCTGTTGTTTTGGTGAAACTATATGACGAAAATCTGCCTCACACAAAGAGTTGGGAAATGGAGGAGTATTTAAGTAGCCTTATTAGGTAATTATGGGTATTCTTTTTACTACACTTACACTTGAAAACTGGTAGATTCATAAAGGTCACTTAAGTATGGAATCTGAAACCTTATCAATACTTTCCATACTCTCACATGAAAATCCACTGGTCTATGTTGCTCTTTGAATGAATCTTTTATCCATGTGTGATTTTGCCACATCATGCATTGGTCTTTAAAAGAAATAAAAAGTGGTTGGCTGTGTTATGCAGTTTCAAATGTTGACATTTTATTGTACAATATCAAGAAACCATCACCAGTCTCATCAGAAAAATCTTTTAAGTATCAGAAACTATCAAACACAGCGTGGTAGATAAAAGTTTTCCATAATTCTGATATTCACTTGTAAGCTTGTATTTTGTCATCCAAAAAATACTATTTTCTGATCATATTTCCTTTATGTAACAGTCTCATTTTGTACATTTTTGAGTAAACACTTGCCGGATACCCAACTACATGTCAATTTATATGTCAGTACTGTCGAGTGAAAATAGTGTTCCATGAAAAAGCGGCTAGGTCAGCTGGCAACTCAATTGCACAAGTGCTTTTTCTGGAGATAAGCATTATACTTTAGTATGTGGCAGACATGCTTTCTCCTTACTTCCCATTTCACCAATTAGAATATTTAAAAATGTGTACTCAAAGATGAACAATACTTTTGGACATTCTTAAGTGAAACTCCATTTTTTCTTTATACAATACAATTTTTGGGGGGTGCTACTTCTTTGATACATATAAAGGGGCCAGCAGTTTTACCCAGCATTGAATTAGCATCATCAGTACAAATATCAACACAGTGGAAAAGGCACATAACATTTTAGTATTACTATGAAAATAGTTTTCACTTCATGGGCTGCATGAGGCATCCGTAGACCACACTTTGAGAACCACTGAACAAATTACTCACAACTCTCAAACTTCACAGGTATGAAACAGGCAGTTTCATACATGTTCTGGGTAATTTTCATATCTGCCTGGAAACCTTTCCTCTTCCATCTGCAGAGCTCCTGCCCAATTTCAAAGTCCCAATGCAAATATTCTTTCCTCAAAGCTTTCCCTGACCCTTTCCTCCCCAAACATTATCTTTTTCTCTTTGTCTTGCCATGGCACCTTGCACATATCTTACTATAGTGCTTATCAGTTGTGTTACACTTTTTGTTTACATGTCTCATTCATATCTTCAGCACTTATTAGACACTCAATAATTTAATGAGGCTGAAACTTTGTCATTGCCTTCTGGACAATAATGGCAATGGCTTTGTCTTCTTACTCTTGTGGGCTATGTTCTAGTGTCTGAATACAATAGCACCACCACTGCATCACTGCACTGTATGTGTGGGGTACCCTATTCCTACATGATTGTAGTTATTAGTTGCCCTTACTTGTTAATTATTCACATGTACATTACATAAATAAATATAAACACACCAATTACCATCATATGTTATTGATATTATACATAGTAATTTTAGTCAAATTTGTTTTTTATATATCCTTTTAAAGTTAAAGTAACATTTATGTACTGTTTGATTTATCATCAAAAGAAGAAAATAGCTTAAATTTCCAATATTTGGCTTATATGAAAAATACTGTAACAGTGATGATAATGCTTCATCTGAAGACTTGAAATGGATTGTTAGAAAAATTCAGTAGCTTTTTTCACTTTGTATACTGTTTTGTTTACATTTTTAGGGCTTTTCAGCAGACAAGAAGAATGCACTTAATAGATTGGGATTCTAATTGAAGAATTTTTTTACCCACTAAAAAACTATTATGGGTTAAGTCCTTTTATGCCGTATGTGTTTGAAGTTTCTATCCTGCCAGAAATACAATTTTTTTCAAATCAAGAGAATTATCTCTTCTTAGAAAAATATTGCTGCACACAGAAAAGCAATCATCTCATTAACTAGAATGTGAAATGAGACAAATGACAGGACAAACACAGAACAAACACATTGTCATAAAGGAAGAATGTGCTAGCGTGCAAGAGCTTATGCATTACTTCTGTTCAGACAAATAATGTGATATATCAACAAAAGTAACATACTATGTAAAAATTGGTAGAAATGTGTGTGGGGGGGGTGGTTGTATGTGTTTGGAGGATGACTATTCTTGTTGATAAGTATTCATCATTAAATTTCAGCCTAAGGAGAGTAATGGTTTTAATTCAGATGTAATTCAGCAAAGACCACTGTGTAATCATTGTAGCCATCAACAAACTGATTCATGTGCAGTTGGCCCAAAAGTTACAAAAGCTGTTTCTGAGTTCTTGTTTGTACCCACCATTTTAAGATTACATCAGAATTAAAGCATGTAACAATTGAACTGACTTCAAAGACTTAACTTAGACTTCTAGCTAGTTTAGCTTTTTTCTTTTATTGGTTCATGTTTTCCATTTGGCTTCCATGTCCTGCTCTAGCTTGATGCCTCTTCTAGAATTTCATTTACAAATCTTACAGCCTTGGTTGGTGAAACACACTAATTAATGTTGTGGTGAAGGCTGAGGATTTTAGCAATCTCATGCCTCATGCTTAGAAAAATATCTGCTGTTTTTCCACCCATGTCTAGCACCATATTGAACATGGCAAAATGCATCTTAAGTGGAACTCTAAATGAATTTAATCAAAATGCATTTAAGGAGGACTGTTTACCCTATCTGCTGCCAGTACTATTAATCATGAAGCTCAAACCTTTAAATGCAACAGAAATATGAGATCTACTTTTTTCCTAATTAGATTTTTTTCAAGAAAAAACAATAAAGTAAAAACAGGTCTTTTTATTATTTTTCTTTAAAGTCCCAAGTAATGTTTAAGCCAAGAGAAGTCCAGCTTTATAAAATGGACAATTCCATGGCCTTTGTAAATCCCTTATGAATGTATTAAGCAATACTAATTTAAGGTACATATCCCAGTTCCATAGGTCTTTGGCCTGCCTGGGTACCCTGTACAGACAACCAAGCTCAGATTTGCAGCTTTATGCTTGAAGCAGCTTTGTCCACGACCAACTTCTCCAAAGATTTTGGTCAGTGCCATCATATTTTTGTTGTAATTGAATAAGCCTAAAATTACTTATGTTGATTTTCCCAGTAAGCTTTTAGCAGATCCAGAGAGTGCCATATATTTATGGTTGATTCTGAGGTCATCTTATCTGCATGCTGTCTTGCGATGGTGCCAGTACATGTCACTTTAGCGTTTTTTTTTTTTGAACAGCATATAGGAGCCAGCCTTTTAGTAGGTTTAAAACCTTTGAAGAAATAGTTGGGTGGTTTTTATAAATACTATAGCTCCTGAGGTTAGAGTTAAATTTTTGACTTGGATTTCTGCAACCCTAGCTAACTGATGAAGAGGAAAAACAAGCTACTCTTGAAACTCTAAGTTCAGTGAGCCTGGAACATAACACTTATTTAGTAGGCTGACTCGGCCACATTTGTTGGCAGGCTGTAAACCAAGGGATATGGAAAGGATACATTGTGGATCTGTGCAGTAGATGTAGCAACCTATACTGCCAAGTTCAAAGCTCTATTTGCCAGGTTACCTTATTATCCAAATCCTCACTATTTGAAAGCTTTATGTGTCCCGTGAGACCTTCTGATAAATGTGATTCCACCATACTTCCAAGAACCTGGGGAACCAGGATAACTAAAGAAAAGATAATTTAGAATACATTTACCTTGCTTCTAGCTAGCAGTATCTGTGTTAACATAGCCTTGTGCTCTAGTGTGTGTGTGTGTGTGTGTGTGTGTGTGTGTGTGTAAACATAAAGGAATGACAGGTTGGTTCCAGAACAACAGTTTAAGAAAGTTTGAGGAAAAAAAACCTGTGTGTGGCTTGCTTAAGGCTGTTTTCCTTATAATTAAAAAATATATTTTCCAAGATGGCATGCTCTGATTTTTCTAACATTTAACTGAAAGTTTCTTTTGAAATACAGATAAGTCTATTTCAAAAATGTATTCCTTGACTTCTACTTTTAAAACGTCTGCCACAATTCTCAGGCACTTTAACATGTATGCCATTTATAGCAATACTTGTATTTTACAAAAGGAGGTGGAAAAACTCAAAATAATAAAATGTATTCCTTACATTCTTTTTCACATTCTTATACAAAGTAGATAAAGTTGTGGTGAATACTAATAACATCATTAATCCTAATAGTGATGATGATATTAATCATAATGATTGCCAACATTTATTAAATGGTTATTATGTACCAGGTTGTTCTACATTCCTTCATCAGTAAAAATTATGCTCATGGTATTGTTATTCATGGGTGATAACAATAGGGATGCTATGTAGCTTCCTTTTTACGTGTTAAAAATAGCCTTATTATATGCTTTGGTACATTTGTCAAGATAGGCCAGGCCATCCTATTGTGATAAACTTTGAAATCTAAGTGGCTTAAAATCACAAGGTTTTTGTTTGTTTGTTTTACCAGTCACAGTCTTAGTGGGCCAGTCAACTTTCCTTCATGGCTCTCCTTAAACAGTGGCTCTACTTTCTAGTTCCTTCCATCTTGTGATGTGGTCATATTAGAAGCATGAGCTCCAGGGTCACTGTGGAAGAGGAAGAGAGGTTGAGGTAATTACACAGGGGTGGAAGGAGGGAGGCACATTTCATATTAGGCCTGGAAATAGCGTATGTCACTTCCACCCACATCCTATTGGCTAGATTCTATCACGTTGCCCTAACACAATTATATGGTAAGGGGAAATGTAGAAATAGAACTCCAGTGTGCCTATAAAGTGAAATAAAATAAAATGGAGTTTGGTGAACACATAGCATTGTCTCTGCCACAATTGGGAATGAATACATTTCTTGGAAAGCAGAGTGAAAAGGTAGAAGAACAACTGGGTTATGACTATCTGTAAAATGTCCCTAATTCACTATATATATTCCTTCTACCTAAGGGATTATTAGGGTTTAGTAGCTGCCATTTTGCACTAGATTTAGTTTTACACCTAGTGGTCAAAAGAGAATGGCATTATTAAATTGCCCAAATACATTCCAAAATACTACTACTTAGGTGGGTTGGATACTACTTAGGAAGCTTGTTGATGTTTTAGCTCTATTTTTATGAATTTATGGATTATCCTCTCTGTATCCTCTGAGGGATTATTTGGGGGCACTTTATTTCATTACTCTATGTGTCTTGTCTTTATACCAGTATCACACTGTTTTGATTACTGTAGCATGTAAATGGGAAGTGTGAGTCTTCCAACTTTGTCCTTTTCCCTGAGATTTTTTTGGCCACTTAGGTATATACACCATTTCAACCAAATAGTAAAAATAACACTACCAATAATGAGAACATTTGCATTATGTACTTCCTGATAGGATGCACTGAGAGGGACACAGTGTCACTTTTATGTTATACCTGCCAAACAAACAAACAAAAACACATCTCACGAATAATGAGTATATTAGACCAACCCAAAGTGATGAATAACTGGCATAGACTCTTCAAAATGTCAAGGTCATGAAGGGCAGAAACAGATAATCATCCATATTGAAAGAAATTAAAGAGACATGGTAATTAAATGCAATACGTTATCCTGGATTGAGTTCTAGATTAATGAAGAATGTTATCAGGATAATCAGTGAAATCTGAGTGAGATCTGTAGATTAGATCATAGTATTGTTCAAATGTTAATTCTCTAAATCTGGGTGTTTATATCTACAATTTCAAATGTTCAAAAATCAAGTATTTTATATGTATTATATAGAATATAAAAAATTATGAAATGTATAGACATATATAGAGAGAGAAAGATGGGTAAAATGATTAAACAAATGCGGCAAAATGTTAATTAAATGTTACCAGTTAGAGTCTTTAAAGTGTTACCAGTTAATTGAAGTTACCGGGTACTTGGGAGTTCTTTGTATTATTCTTGAAATTTTCTGTAAGTTTAAAATGAATTCAAAGTAAAAATTTTAAGAAATAGCAAAATGATGGCCAAAGATAGGCATTTTCAGAAAAACAAAAGCTGAGAGACTATAGTGGCACTAGACCTGCACTGTAGAAAATACTTAGGGAGTTCCCAGGGCTGAATGGAGACGATCCCAGATGGGAGCCGGCATTTGCAGGGAAAGGAGCCCTGGAAATGGTAAGGTTTTTGAACTGTACTTTCAGGCCTGTAATTCATTATGGTTCATTAAGCACATGTGTTTGGCTCTTCTCTCTCTGAACCCCTGAAAATTACTGTAAAAGACAATGTTATAAACCCGTAAAAATAAATAGAGGGGATCAATTGATCAGAGGTTTCAACATATTCTGGAGACTGAAAGTGCATAATGGAGTAAGTATTGAATGAGGCAGGGAGGAGGAGCCCTCACTTAAAAGAATGCATGGTAGATAAGACTGAGTTCAGGAGACTGTACAACTTTCCCTAGAGGCCTGGAGAGACTTAGAACTCAGAAGTGCCAGGTCTGTAGAGAGAAAAATATATGGGGCTTAAAACAGAGGAGTTACTGGAAAGTCTGTAGGCAGAACATTCAACAGCACATACACTTCTCTGCAGAGAATGACTCACTCTCCCCAAGCAGAGAGAGAAGGGGACATGGAGACAGCAAGAGTGAGAGAGAGGGAGAGATTCCTTCATTGATTTAGTTTCAAAAGAAATTGAAAGATAACATTTGTGTGTGTGGTGAGAACACTTAAGAATTTCAGTGAATTTCAAGAATTGAATACAGTGTTATTAACTATAGTTACCATGGTGTACATTAGATCCCCAGAACTTTTTCATCTTGTAGTTGAGAATTGGTACCCTTTTACCAACATGTCCCCATTACCCTGTCCTCCCAGTCTCTGGCAGCCACCATTCTGTCTGATTCTATGAGTTTGACTTTTGTAGGTTCCACATACAATTGAAATCATTCAGTATTTGTTTTTCTGTGTCTGGCTTATTTCACTTAATATAATACTCCCAAGGCCCATTCATGTCACAAACAGCAGGATTTCCTCTTCTATGGATAAATCATATTCCTTGTATGCAATTTCACAAGGTATACATTTATTAAATCAACACACTGTACACCTTAAAAAGACAGAAAAAACCATTTTGTAAGCCAAATACATATACTTTTTATTTGTCCATTATACCTCAATAAAACTGGGGGGAAAAGAATTTAAACACATTTATTTTTTAAAAACACCAAAAAATAAAGATATGGAAAGAATTGCCTGGTGAGAGATGGGGTTAGTGAGTCTGTGAGTTGGTTTCTCAGCACACAGCCCTCCTCGTTCCATTTTATAAGGTCCAAAAGCCTAATGGCTACTCCCTGTCTGTTCACCTAAAATGACACCTGCCAGGTGATAAGTCCTGCCATGGCCACAGCACTAATGGTGAGCTTTTATACTGCCTCATTCCTGAATATAGATGGGCAACCAAAATCTTTAGAGACAGACTGCACAGTATTAAAGAAAATAAAAGTTACTCCCTAGGAGATGATTCATGTAAAAAACTTAAAAATTCATAAGTAGGTCCTCAGATTATATATATATACACACATATATGCCATGTTCATAGCAGCGTTGTTCACAAAGCCAAAGAGTGGAAGCCAGTGCAATGTCCACTGACAGATGGATTAACAAAGTATGGCATGTACATACAATGGCCTTTAAAGAGGAGGGAAGGAAGGAAGGACAGAAGGAATAGAAAGAAGGAAAAAACAGAAATTTTGACACATGCTGCAACATGGATGAAACTTGAAGATATGTAAAATGAAGTAAGTGGCAAAAAGACCCATACTGCATGATCCTACTTGAATGAGGTCCCTGGAAGAGTCATATTCACAGAGACAAGAGAGTAGAATGGTGGCTGCCAGGGGCTGCAGAAATGGGGGGGGGGGTTGGGGGGCAGATAGCACAGGGAATTGCCCCAGCCCCAGATTCTGAAGTCTGCTTTTTGTCCTTCTCATCATCTTTGGGCCTCTCGGGGCCTGCAGGTCAATCTCAGAACGGACCCTCCTCAGTAGACCAAAAACTTTAGGATGTTCTACAGCCTTGCTAATCAAAATATAGTTTGTGGGTGAGCAACACCAGCATCTCTTGGGAGCTCATGAAAAATGCAGAACCTTGGGCCCCACCCCAGGCCTAGAGTCAGAATCTGCATGCACCTTTAAGTGTAAGAAGCATGGCTCTCCAGCGCCTGGCAGAATTCACCTGAACCCTCTTTCTGCTTCTCAAGAAGCATTCACCTCCAGTAACCTCTTCCCTGTTTCTCCTCCCACCTCTCTTTATTTTCCTTTGACTAGGGAATTGTGCATATTTTGGACATATAATCCACTTTCTTTATACTTCTGCTGCCGGTGGACTCAATTCTGATTCTCTAAAACTTCTTTTTCCTTAGCTCACAGTAATAAAAAGCTGTGGTTTTTAAGATTATTTGCCAACCATGGGGTTTAAAATCATCTCAACAAGTTGACCACCCTGAGGACAGTGTATATGGAAAGCTCTTCTGCCCAGGTGATGGTGGAGGTAATGGCAATGAAAAAGCCGAGTTAGTATCTCCAAATATTACCAGCTACATTGATTTTTTTTAAATGAGTCTACTTAAATAAGTGTTAAGTAAGTAACAATGAAGGGTGTGCGGATCATGAAAGGTTGGAAACTCTGGGTTAGGCTTCAGGCATGCTAGGACCCTTTCTGCTGGGGCTACACTCATCCTAGCTTGTCCTGAGTTGGTGTATCTCTCTAGAAGACAGAGAAAAGTACAGATAATTGATATACTGCCCTTAATTCTCCTAATAATGAGACTGGGTGGTGATATTGGGATGGGAAGCTTAGAGGACAGTGTTTCGGTGTTAAGAATGAGAAAGGAAGGGACGGTAGGACTCTGGGAGCCCCCAAGGTTCAGGGCTGAATCGTGTTCATCTTTACTTCCACAGAAATGGCCAGAAAGTCTGGCCCATAGTAGTCTCAGTAAATTTGTAGAACAAGCACCTTAGGCTGAGGCAAAGCAGATTTTTATATTTCAAGTTATTTAGAGAAATGTTGGGTGTGGTCTGATTTCATTTAAAATGGCATGGCTCAAGAAGAATGAGACGACCGAGAAATGGAAATAAAACAAAAATTTTAATTGTATTTATGGGTAATCTCAACATGGCAGACAGTTGGGGGGCCAAAATGAAATTCACGTGGGCTGTCAAGGGCACTCTCAGGTGAGTTCAGTGTTTAAAAGCCTACATACAAAAGGGGATATGGAAGGTATGTGATTCACATCAGATAAGAGGGACACTCACCTGCAAAATAATGCTAAGAAAGCTGAAGAATGATCTGAGGCTTGCTAATAATGCTAAAGATATTCACTTGCTTTAAGTATTTTATCATGGAAAACATCAAACATGCAAAAGTAGACAGAATAGTGTAGTGAATTCCCCCATAACTATGTGCTACGTAACTATGATCCAACCAAAATGATGATCATTTTACCAAGGGTCAGCAAATTATGGCCCAGAGGCCAAGTCCAGCCCACCACCTGTTTTTATAAAGTTTTATTGGAACACAGTTATTCTTATATCTTTATATTTTGTCTGTGGCTACTTTCACGTTAGAAATCATCCCATTTGATTGGGAATTATTTCAGTATGTATTTCTAAATCATTACACCATTACCACTCCTAAAAAGAGATTTTACAGTAATTCCTTAATATCATAAATAGCCAATTAGTGTTTGAATTTCCAACTACTCCAGGTCATACATCTTTTCAGGTTTTTGTCTTTCTCCTTCATGGTTTGTTTGAATCAGAATCTGAGTAAGTTCCACACATTGTGATTGGCTGAAATGTTCCTGAAGTCCCTTTTAATGTACAGGTTTTTACTGCATTTCTCACTCTCTCTCTCTTTTTGTTCCTTGCAATCACAGGGGGGTTGGCAGGCAGGTGAACAGGACTTGGGGTTTTGATAGGTGGGCATAAATCATGGGTCAGCAAACTATTCCTAAAAAGGTCCAGACAGTGGCTGTGGGTCAAGTTGTTACTATAGTAACTCTGTCCTTACAATATCAATTTTTTTTAATTTTGGTATCATTAATGTACAATTACATGAGCAATGTTATGGTTACTAGACTCCCCCCATTGTCAACTCCCCACCACATACCCCATTACAGTCACTGTCCATCAGTGTAGTAAGATGCTATAGAATCACTACTTGTCTTTGTGTTATACTGCCTTCCCCATGGCCTCCCCCACATTATGTGTGCTAATCGTAATACCCTTTCCCCCATTATCCCTCCCTTCCCACCCATCCTCCCCAGTTCCTTTCCCTTTGGTAACTGTTAGTCCATTCTTGGGTTCTGTGAGTCTGCTGCTGTTTTGTTCCTTCAGTATTCTCTTTTTTCTTATACTCCACAGATGAGTGAAATCATTTGATACTTGTCTTTCTCCGCCTGGCTTATTTCACTGAGCATAATACCCTCTAGCTCCATCCATGTTGTTGCAAATGGTAGGATTTGTTTTCTTCTTATGAGTGAATAATATTCCATTGTGTATATATACCACCTCTTCTTTATCTATTCATCTACTGATGGACACTTAGCTTGCTTCCATTTCTTGGCTATTGTAAACAGTTCTGCAATAAACATAGGGGTGTATATGTCTTTTTCAAACTGGGCTCCTGCATTCTTAGGGTAAATTCCTAGGAGTGGAATTCCTGGGTCAAATGGTATTTCTATTTTGAGTTTTTTGAGGAACCTCCATACTGCTTTCCACAATGATTGAATTACTTTACATTCCCACCAGCAGTGTAGTAGGGTTCCCCTTTTTCAGCATCCTTGCCAACATTTGTTGTTGTTTGTCTTTTGAATGGTGGCCATCCTAACTGGTGTGAGATTATATCTCATTGTGGTTTTAATCTGCATTTCTCTGATGATTAGCGATGTGGGGCATCTTTTCATGTGCCTGTTGGCCATCTGAATTTCTTCTTTGGAGAAGTGTCTATTCATGTCCTTTGCCCATTTTTTGATTGGGTTATTTGCTTTTTGTTTGTTGAGGTGTGTGAGCTCTTTATATATTTTGGATGTAAACCCCTTATCAGATATGTAATTTGTGAATATATTTTCCCTTACTGTAGGATGTCTTTTTTGTTCTACTGATGGTGTCCTTTGCTGTACAGAAGCTTTTTAGTTTGATATATTCCCACTTGTTCATTTTTGCTTTTGTTTCGCTTGCATGTGGAGATATGTTCATGAAGAAATTGCTCATGTTTATGTCCAAGAGATTTTTGCCTAAGTTTTTTCTAAGAGTTTCATGTTTTCAATACTAACAT
This sequence comes from Smutsia gigantea, assembly GCA_032199065.1. Taxonomy (NCBI): domain Eukaryota; kingdom Metazoa; phylum Chordata; class Mammalia; order Pholidota; family Manidae; genus Smutsia; species Smutsia gigantea. The sequence continues at coordinate 14,227 of JAVSCE010006798.1, read as the reverse complement.
TCAGGTCTTTGATCGTTTTGAGTTTACTTTTGTGTATGGGGTTAGACAATAATCCAGTTTCATTCTCTTACATGTAGCTGTCCAGTTTTGCCAACACCAGCTGTTGAAGAGGCTGTCATTTCCCCCATTGTATATCCATAGCTTCTTTATCGTATATTAATTGACCATATGTGCTTGGGTTAATATCTGGACTCTCGATTCTGTTCCACTGGTCTGTGGGTCTGTTCTTGTGCCAGTACTAAATAGTCTTGATTACTGTGGCTTTGTAGTAGAGCTTGAAGTTGAGAAACGAGATGCCCCTTGCTTTATTCTTCCTTCTCAGGATTGCTTTGGCTATTCGGGGTCTTTTGTGGTTCCATATGAATTTTAGAACTATTTTCTCTAGTTTGTTGAAGAATGCTGTTGGTATTTTGACAGGGATTGCATTGAATCTGTAGATTGCTTTAGGCAGCACGGCAATTTTGACAATATGAATTCTTCCTACCCAAGATGGTGGGATGAATTTCCATTTTTTAGTGTCCTCTTTAATTTCTCTTAAGTGTCTTGTAGTTTTCAGGGTATAGGTCTTTCACTTCCTCGGTTAGGTTTATTCCTAGGTATTTTCTTCTTTTTGATGCAATTGTGAATGGAATTGTTTTCCTGATTTCTCTTTCTACTAGTTCATTGTTAGTGTAGGATTGCAACATATTTCTGGGTATTAATTTTGTATCCTGCAACTTTGCTGAATTCAGATATTCTAGTAGTTTTGGAGTGGATTCTTCAGGGTTTGTTATGTAGAATATCATGTCATCTGCAAACAGAGAGTGTTTAAATTCTTCCTTACCAATCTGGATCCCTTTTATTTCTTTGTGTTGTCTGATTGCTGGGGCGAGGACCTCCAGTACTATGTTGACTAACAGCGGGGAGAGTGGGCATCCTTGTCTTGTTCCCAGTCTTAAAGGAAAAGCTTTCAGCTTCTTGCTGTTAAGTATGATGTTGGCTGTGGGTTTGTCATATATGCCCTTTATTATGTTGAGGTAGTTGCCCTCTATACCCATTTTGTTGAGAGTTCTTATCATGAATGGATGTTGAATTTTGTCGAATGCTTTTTCAGCATCTATGGAGATGATCATGTGGTTTTTGTCCTTCTTTTTTTGATGTGGTGGATGATGTTGATGGATTTTCGAATGTTGTACCATCCTTGCATCCCTGAGATGGATCCCACTTGATCATGGTGGTGTATGATCTTCTTGATGTATTTTTGAATTCTGTTTGCTAATATTTTGTTGATTATTTTTGCATCTATGTTCATAAGGGATATTGGTCTGTAGTTTTCTTTTTTTGTGAGATCTTTGCCTGGTTTTGGTATTAGAGTGATGTTGGCTTCATAGAATGAGTTTGGGAGTATTCCCTCCTCTTATTTTTTGGAAAACTCTGAGGAAAATGGGTGTTATGTCTTCTCTAAATGTCTGATAAAATTCAGTGGTGAATCCATCTGGCCAGGAGGTTTTGTTATTGGGTACTTTTTTGATTACTGATTCAATTTTGTTGCTGGTAATTGGTCTGTTTAGATTTTCTGTTTCTTCCATGGTCAGTCTTGGAAGGTTGTATTTTTCTGGAAAGTTGTCCATTTCTTCTATGTTATCCAGTTTGTTAGCATATAGATTTTCATAATATTCTCTAATAATTCTTTGTATTTCTGTGGTGTCTGTTGTGATTTTTCCTTTATCATTTCTGATTCTATTTATGTGTGTAGATTCTCTTTTTCTCTTAATAAATCTGGCTAGAGGTTTATCTATTTTCTCAAAGAACCAGCTCTTGCTTTCATTAATTTTTTCTATTGTTTTATTCTTCTCAATTTTAGTGATTTCTTCTCTGATCTTTATTATGTCCCTCCTTCTGGTGACTTTGGGCCTCATTTGTTCTTCTTTTTCCAGTTTCAATAATTGTGAATTTAGACTATTCATTTGGAATTGTTCTTCCTTCTTTAAATAGGCTTGGATTGCTATATACTTTGCTCTTAGAACTGCCTTTGCTGTGTCCCACAGAATTTGGGGCATTGTGCTATTGTTTTCATTTGTCTCATTATATTGCTTGATCTCTGTTTTAATTTGGCCATTGATCCATTGATTATTTAGGAGAATATTGTTAAGCCTCCATGTGTTTGTGAGCCTTTTTGTTTCCTTTGTACAATTTATTTCTAGTTTTATACCTTCGTGATCTTGGAAGTTGGTTGGTAGAATTTCAATATTTTTAAATTTACTGCGGCTCTTTTTGTGGCCGGTATATGTGGCCTTTCTGGAAAATGTTCCATGTGCACTTGAGATGAATGTTTATCCTGCTGCTTTTGGGTGTAGAGTTCTGTAGATGTCTGTTAGGTCCATCTGTTCTAGTGTGTTGTTCAGTGCCTCTGTGTCTTTACTTATTTTCTGTCTGGTTGATCTGTCCTTGGATGAGTGGTGTGTTGAAGTCTCCTAGAATGATTGCATTGCTTTCTATTTCCTCCTTTAATTCTGTTAGTATTTGTTTCACATATGTTGGTGCTCCTGCATTGGGTGCATAGATATTTATAATGGTTATATCCTCTTGTTGGACTGACCCCTTTATCATTATGTAATGTCCTTGTTTATCTATTGTTACTTTCTTTTTTTGAAGTCTATTTTGTCTGAAAGAAGTACTGCAACACCTGCTTTCTTCTCCCTATTGGTTGCATGAAATATCTTTTTCCATCCCTTCACTTTTAGACTGTGTAGTCCGTGGGTTTGAGGTGAGTCTCTGGTAGGCAGCATATAGATGGGTCTTGCTTTTTTATCCATTCCAGCACTCTGTGTCTTTTGATTGGTGCATTCAGTCCATTTACATTTAGGGTGATTATCGATAGATATGTACTTATTGCCATTGCAGTCTTTGGATTCGTGGTTACCAAAGGTTCAAGGGTAGCCTCTTTATTATATAACCATCCAACTTAACTCACTTATTAGGCTAGTATAAACACAGCCAGATGATTCTTTATTTTTCTCCTTTCTTTGTCTTCCTCCTCCACTCTTTGTATGTTAGGTGTTTTATTCTGTACTCTTTTGTGTTTCACTTGACTGATTTTGTGGATAGCTGATTTTATTTTGCCTTTAGTTAGTATTTGGTTGGTCTGCTCTCTTTGCTGTGGTTTTATTTTCTCTGGTGACATCTATTTAGCCCTAGGAGCACTTCCATCTAGAGCAGTCCCTTTAGAATACATTGTAGAGATGGTTTGTGGGAGGTAAATTCCCTCAACTTTTGCTTATTTGGGAATTGTTTAATCCCTCCTTCTAATTTAAATGATAATCTTGTGGGATACAGTATTTTTGGTTTGAGGCCCTTCTGTTTCATTGCATTGAATATATCATGCCATTCTCTTCTGGCCTGTAAGGTTTCTGCTGAGAAGTTTGATGATAACCTAATGGGTTTTCCTTTGTAGGTAATCTTTTGTCTCTCTCTGGCTGCTTTTAATACTCTGTCCTTGTCTTTGATCTTTGTCATTTTAATTATTATATGCCTTGGTGTTTTCCTCCTTGGGTATCTTGTATTGAGAGATCTGTGGACTTCCATGGTCTGAGAGACTATTTCCTTCCCCAGTTTGGGGAAGTTTTCAGCAATTATTTCTTCAAAGACACTTTCTATCCCTCTTTCTCTCTCCTCTTCTTCTCATGCTCCTATAATGCGAATATTGTTCCATGTGGATTGGTCACACAGTTCTCTTAATATTCTTTCATTCCTAGAGATCCTTTTATCTCTCTCTGCCTCAGGTTCTCTGTATTTCTGTTCCCTGATTTCTATTCCATTAACAGTCTCTTGCACCTCATCCTGTCTGCTCTTAAATCTTTCCATTGTTTGTTTCATTTCTGGTTTCTCCCTCCAGAATTCATCCCTTAGCTCTTGCATATTTCTCTGTAGCTCCATCAGCATGCTGATGACTTTTTTTTCTAATTCTTTTTCGGGAGATTGGTGATTTCAGTCTCACCAGGCCCTCTCTCTAGGGTTTGAGGGATTTGGGGCTAACCAAGTTTGTTCTGCCTTTTCATGGCAATGGAAGTGATTGCTGGTGAGTGGCGCATATATCAGCAGGAAGAACAAAGTCCCTTCCTGCTTGCTGGTCACCTTGCCTGTCTCTGCTGCCTGTTCTGGTCAACTGCACACAGGGAGCAGCCTCTGGGTTAATCCCCTGAGCTGCCATGGCCAGGTGGTCCTTGCGATGGCCTAGGTTACTGGCAGGAGTTGCAGGCGAGCGACATGTGCTCTCCCACGAGAACGGCACCCCTTGGTGCTTTCAGGACTCCGTGTTGGCCTCGGGGTTGACCCCTTCAGCTTCTGCAGGTGGCGCCGCCCTCAGGATGGCCTAGGGCACTGGCGGTGTTTGCAGGTGAGCAGTACGTGTTCGCCGTGAGAACAGAGCCCCTACAGACTTCGTGGACTCTGCGCCAGTTTCCTCTGCCAGTGCCAGTCAGGCAGGTGCAGGGGGCAGCCTCTGGGTTAATCCCCTGAGCCGCCATGGGCGGGAAGCCCTTGGAATGGCCTAGGGCACTGGTGGGGGTTGCAGGCAAGCAGCGCATGATTGCCGCGAGAATAAAGCACCTTTGTGCCTTCTGGACTCTGCACTGGTCTCCGCTGTCTGTATCAGTCGACTGTGGGCAGGGGGCAGCCTCTAAGTCTGGCCCGGTTAGCAGCACGCTGGGAGAAGCCTCTGTGTTGTTGCTGTGGGTGGGGCTGCTCTCCAGCAATGGCGGATCAGCCAGTTCACTTGCAGTGCTGGCAGGGGTGAATGAATTGCTGGCTGCTTATTGCCATGAGGGGCTTCGGTGCTGCATTGTCAGGTGTCACCCCCTGAGAGAAGTCCTCTGAGCCAGGTCGGTCCTCTTCCATCTGTTTACTGAGCTCCCGTCCCATTGGCCCTTTGGCTGTTCTGGGACGCAGTAACCCCTTGTCACCTTGCTGTTCTACTTGCAAAGAACATTCTTCTCCCAAATCTTCATGGGGCTCACTTGGAGTCCGTAGGGATTCTGCTCAAAGGTCACTTCCTCAGAGGCAGCATTCCTGGCCCCCATCTGAAAGGGCACCCCACCAGCCTCTGTTTCTTTCTTCACAGCACACCACTGTCAGAAGTTGTAACATGCATGTCCATGTTTACTTGTGTGCTGTCTGTGTCCCATGTGAAAACATAATCTCCATAAGAGCAAGAACTTTGTCTTTTTCATGTGTATCTCTAGCATGTAGAACAGTGCTTGGCATGCAGTTGATAGCAAATATTTGTTGAATGAATGAATGATCTCACACTGATCTCTCATTTCCCAATCTTTCTTCTGCATTAACAACTTCCATCGTATTTTGGTCTGAACTTTCTTTTCTTGTATTAAGTAGCTTCGTGAAAATACCAGCTACTGGAGCACAGAAGCTGAGTTTTTATAGTTTCTTACCATCTCTCATAATGGCTGGGACAGATCAGGGAACATAGTAAGTGTTCAGTAAATACTTTTTGAATTATAGTTGGAATTATATAACTGGTTTAGCTTATTCTTTGAATTATGCTTAAAATATCACATGTAGATTTGTTCATCCTTCATATGCTATAATTTAATATTGAGTACATTTTAAATTTAGACTTGTGTAACCCAGAGAAGGCTAAAGGTAAAGGGATTTGCAAAGGGGGCTAGATCTACCCAGTTTTCAGTTAATAATGGGTGAGCTGGTCCTTCCTGAAAGGTTTGCTTAGGGCCCCTGACTTGAAGTGTGACCGAGAGTCAGGGTGACTGTGGAGCCCTTTGTTGGCTGTGTGCTGCCAGCACACGGTGGTTGTGCACCTGCAGAAGCATTTGGATGCTAAAGACATCTGTGTTGTTGGGTTTGATTAGTTCATCATATCCATACATTAAAATTAACACACGTTCAAAGTGGCATCCCAAAGTAACTACTACGAGATCCTCTTCTTCTAATAGAAAGTCCTATCAAGCGTCCTATCTTAGAATGACAATTTACATCTTTTGGCTCTGTTATTTCCTCTTGGAAGTTAAAATACGTTATTTCCACCTTCTTTTGATTTTGTTCTATGTAGCATGCTTTTATTTATTGATTTGCTTTCTCTGTATTAATGCAGCTGAGTTTAGCATGACTTTGCCATTTCATTTAACAGCTTCATTTCATAAAGGCTTTTTTCAGGCCAGAAATCTCTGTGTATGGTTTCTGAGACTGATGTCAGCTTAGTTCTGGGAAAATTGTTTTTAATTACTGCTGGCTCTCAAATGGCCAGAGAAGCACCCATATCGGGTATTTAGTTATTGCACAGGCCTCAACATGATCACTCTGAATAAATGACCTCTTATATTTTCTAAATGGAACCAAGGAGGATATATCTATCCAACTAAAGATAAATGGAAGGTTATGAAACAATCTACTAATTTGGGGACTGTCCTCTGTGGCTTTTGGGGACTATACTCTCAGCCATTAGAGACAGCAACATAGAGCACAAAGCAGGTGCTCAACAAATCATCATGGGCTAATGAGTGGTATCCACTGAGGTAGACTTGTTTCTCTGGAGGTGCTCTCCATAGCCCTTGTGTGGGATGAATCCCATTCTAGATTCTATTTCCAGTGCTGCTATTTTTTCTACCACTAATGACCTTCAGTGTCTTTATCTAGAAAACAAGAACCCTTGCTCATCTCATGGAATGATTCAAAGGACAATGAAAACACGTATGTGACAGTTTTTGTAAACTACTAAGTGCTACATAGGGTTTACAAATACAGTGAAACAACAACTCAGTCTTGGAGTGTCCAGAAAACATGTTCCTGATCAATATACAACTTTGGGGGAGTCCAGAGGCTCCTGGAATACAGTACCCTAACAGCCTTTCGAAGTCTTAGGGAGCTGATGCCTCAGACACATACCTTCTAAGAGGCCCAAATATCCCAAGTTCCTCTGGGCCAGCAGCTGGAGGACTCTTATTAAGCAGCAGACAAGTTCTATTATAAAAGTCAGGGCTTCCTTGAGAACTTCACAGCTTCTTTAAGAGGTTAGGGCTGGGCCCAGCGATGCCTCTCACCTGGGAGGGCCATTTTGTTTTCAATTTAGGAGAAATTGTGGTGGTGATCAGGATAGCTGATTTCCAGGGCCACCTTAATGTCCCCATTTCCTTTTCACACTTTCACTGTCTCTAGGACTCATTTTATTTGTGTTAGCATTTACAAACACACACCCCTAACTAACAAGGATACATTTTTTAAAAATTGAAGAACAGTTGATATACAGTAGTATACTGGTTTCAGGAGTATTGCATAGTGATTCAACAGTTACATATATTGGTTTCAGGTGTATCACATAGTGATTCAACGGTTACATATATGCTCCCCATGGTAAGTGTAGTTACTGTCACCCTACAAAGATATTACAATATTATTGATTATATTCTCTATGTTACACTTTCATCTCCATGACTTATTTATTTTATAACTGGAAATTTGTACCTCCTTATCCCCTTCACTTAATTTGCGCATTCCCCCACCCCCTTCCTCACAGCAACTATTGGTTTGTTCTCTGTATTCATGAGTCTGTTTCTATTTTATTTGTTCATTTGTTTTGTTTTGTAGATTCCACATATAAGTGAGTCATATGGTATTTGTCTTTCTCTGTCTGGCTATTTCACTTAGCATAATGCCCTCTAGGTCCACCCATTTGCTGCAAAGGGTAAGATTCTATTCTTTTTCATGGCTGAGAAATATTCCATTGTATAAATGTGCTATGTGTTCCTTATCTATTCAGCTATCAGTGGGCACTTACGTTGCTTTCATATCTTAGCTATTGTAAATATTGGTGCAGTAAACATGGGGGTGCATGTATCTTTTCAAATTAGTGATTTTGTTTTCTTCAGGTAAATACCCAGAAGTGGAATTACTGGATCATAAGGCAGTTCTATTTTTAATTTTTTTGAGGAACCTCCATATTGTTTTCCATAGTGGCTGCACCAATTTACATTTCTATCAACAATGCACAATGGTTCCTAATTCTCCACATCCTTACCAATTTCTTGGCTAGTGTGAGGTGATATCTCAATGTGGTTTTGATTTGCATTTCTCTGATATTTCGTTGAGCATCTTTTCATGAAAATAGATACTTTTATTTTTATCCTCCTGAACAGTCAGGAGAAGCCAAGTTTCTTTATAGAACCAAATAAGCCCTGAAAGTCAGTGGAATTGCACACTACCATATCACTTAATTCCCTCCCTGAATCTGGGCAGTGCAGGATAGCAGGAGGGCTCTGCTTATCTTAGCCTCACAGACTCGGCTGGCAGAGATGCTGTCTCAAGCAGCACTTCCATTATAACAAAGGCAGGGCAAAGAGAACACAGCAAATCACATGCTGGATTAGGAAGCTTTTACCCAGAAATGACACATGTCACTTCCACTCATACTGCATAGGCCAAAGCAAGTCAGATGACTGTTCCTAACTTTAAAGGGATTAGGGAAGTATAACCCTGCCATGTGACTGAGAGGAAAATAGAAATATTTGTTAGACAGTACTAATCACAACCATACCTCTTGTGGTAGGCAGAATAATAGCCCTTCCAACATGTCCATGTCCTAATCTTTGGGTTAGGTTATGTTGTGTGGCAAAGAGGAATGAGGCTGCTTGTGGAATTAAGGTTACTAATCAATTGATATTAAAATAGGGAGATTATCTTTGATTATCGAAATGGACCCAATGTAATCATAAGGGAGAATATGGAAGAGGGAGACAGAAAAGGACAGTCAGAGAAAGAGATATGACATCAGGATATAATCAGAGTAATGCAATGTAGCTGGCTTCTGAAACAGAGGAAGGGGACCATGAACTAAGGAATGCAGACAGTCTCTAAAACTTGGAAAAGGCAAGGAAACAAATTCTCTTTTAGATCATCCAGGAGGAACACAGCCTTGCTGACACATTGATTCTAGTCCAGTGGGACTGGGGTCAGATGTGGAACTACATAGCTGTAAGACAATACATTTGTGTTGCTTTGAGTTACTAAGTTTGTAGATTGTAATTTGTTACAACAATAATAGGAAACTAATACATCTTTCCTTTAAAAAAATCACATTTTTCTAACTATAAAAGAAAGGCATGATCAAATGTGGAATACATAAAAGTAGAAAAATAAAATATAAAAATTATCCACAGTACAGGATTTTGAAAATTAATTTCACTTGTTTAATTTTTTAAATGTGGCTACTAGAAAATGTTGAATTACCCATATGGCTAGTTTTATATTTGTACCGGACAGCACTGTTCTAACACATAAGATTTTAAATGCAAATGCTTGTTCATAGTACAGCTAATTTAAGAGCTTATGTAGAACTTCCTTCTCTCTTACTTAGGGTGAAGTGTGTGACCACTTTTGAGAAAAAGAGCTAGATTTCCTCTGATCTGTTCCTGTTGTTTGGCATAAGCTGCCATGAACTCCATTTAGATACAGGACAGTGCTGCAGATGATGAGTTTAGAACACTCAACCAGTTCCCTCCTTAAAGCTCACTGTGTCCTTCTGTGCTTCCTAAGCTCTGTACCAGACAGCATCAAAGATCACTGGAGGATGTCCCCAGCAGAGGATGCCTTTCTGGAAGCGTGCAGAGCCAGCAAGCCTCCGAATCATCTGGAACTATGTTGAATATTATTAGTCTCTCAGAACAGGAGGTCATTTTCAGTTGGTCCCTCACCACACTTGATTAGTCAATAGCAAGGTCTCCAAGAAGAAACCACAGTATCATTTTACCAGCCCCTAAAATTTCCCTTGGATCCTTATCTACATCCTGGATATGGCAGGTAAAAAAAGTACTCCTGACCTAACCTTTGTGATGGTTCATATCTAACTCTGTCTTAACAATCTTTTATTATTTATTAAATTTGAAGGTAGAAGTAAGTTATGTATAAAAGAGCCAATGATCGGCCCCAAGTTTGTCCAATACTGTGACTGCTGCTACTTTACCTCACAGAGAGGTTGTTCTTGTTGGCATTGTTGTTTAACTTCTCAGTCCTTCACAGTTTCTTAATCCAAAAAATACATTTTGATGTTGTATCATTGATATATCTTATGGCTGAAAGGATTGAAATAGATTTCCGCTTTTTAGGAAAAAGTGCCTGATATGTTTCATAGTCCATTCATTTCTTTTAGCTCTTGGAGTTGTAATTTGCCTTTCTATGTATTGTGCACATTTTCCAACCTGTGAGGGGCTGAGCACAGGCGAGAGGGCCAGGTCCTCTCAGACGCACCTTGAGAGCAGAGTAGTAATGGAGAAGCCACAGCAGAAGTTTCCCTAAGCCCATATTCCAAAAGTGGCATCTTTTCAACAACTTTTAACGTAACATATTGACCTGGTAATTGTAAAGACCAGGATAAAAAGATGTAGAAGCAAGACTGTTGTTTTGCTTCTTTACCAGTCAAGGGATCCTCCCCTCCCTGAGCTGGATATGTGCCCTGCTGAGGATCATCTCGAAGGGGTCTGATTTCCAGCTACTATGAATACTTAACTGAAATCTTACTCCCAGCATCTTACACCAACACATCCTACTTTATTCCCTGGGACCATGCAGAACAAGCCCAATCCTTCCAGTGAGCCATCTTTTAACCTAGTGTTGACCATGGGCTCAAGTCAGTTGCCCACATTTTCTTCAAACCTCCTATAAAACAGATACCTCTTCACATAGACTTTCTGTGCCCCTATTCTACTCTATTTTTTTCATTACACTTACTATCATCTGACATATTTTTGTTTATTGTCTGTCCTTTCCTCCAGGCACACTATAATGTAAGCTTCATAAGGACAAGTTCTTTTTTTTTCATTTGAACAGTACCTGGTTGGTGTGATATAGGCACACAATACTCTCTGGTCTTACACCCTTAGAGATGAGTGAGACTCCTGCTTATCCCACTATACCCCCAGAAGGAAAGAAAGCCTTTTTACCAATAGTTTTAACAGAAGTTGGAGAATTGAGTTTCATTGGCCTGGCCACAGTCCTGAGTCTGACCCAAGAAGTCACTGTGGCCAAGAAGATGGGCTACATTGGTTGGCCACTTTTGGTTCTATGCCAACTCGAATAGGGTTTGACTCTTCTAGACTTTTTTTTTTTTGGCTTGAACAACGACAACCACAATGAGCAATTATTGAGCACCTACTGCATGTCCAGCAGCCCTCACAGCCACTCTGAGAGGTAGACTTGGTCTCACTAAATGTGGGCAAACAGGCTGAGTTTAGAAATCCTGCCCAGCACCACAGAGGGGAAGGGGTGGTTCCTGGAAGGACAATCTAGTACTGTACTAGAAGAAGGAAGGAAGGAATGCAGGGCAGGCAAAAAGGACAGTGTGGGGAATGCACATTAAGAATGTCTGTCTGTCAAGAACTATATATGCATTATCTCATTTAATTTGTACCACCACCCATCGAGGTAAAAATGGATGCCATTTTAGAGAGGAGAAAGCAGACTAAGATTAAGAAGCTAGAGGTTATGATCTGAGTCTCAAATCCAGGCCTACTGGCTCTAGAACAGAACCCCCACATGCCATCCTCTCTATTCACCCCCACCATTCAGGTCTGATTCATTTATCTCCTTCAGTCAATCCCTGTGGATTATTGTGATTGGCTCTGTGCTTCTCTACCCACACAGTGTTCCTAAATAACCATTCAGCACTCCATCCCAGCCGGTCTCTGTTCCTTGTGTCTCTGCTACATTCTCCTGACCAGTTTGTCTCTTAGCATCTCTCCACTTCTTCAGGTCTCTCCATTAGACTGAGACTCACCTTCACTTCTATTTCTTCCATGACTTCCAGTAAGCTTTCCCTGATGATTCAACACAACAGTCCTTGTGAACTCTGAAATTTACTGATTATTCTCTGGGCCAGTCATGGGATTGGGAAAGGAAAGGAATAGGGAACAAATTACCACTTGGACTAATCCCTTGTAAAGATTTTCAGCTGGGTAGAATCTGGAGAAGAGAACTGAAAAAGATGAGGTAAAAACCCACTTTGACCCTCAAGGTCAAAGCCTAACACAGCCACGTTTTTGTGCAGTTGAAAGGTTCCATTTTCCAGAGTGTCAGTTAACAAGTTGAGGACAAAGACTCTGACAAGAAGTTTTGAAGATCTGTCCTATGACATAGAAGAGCCTGGGACATAGGGAATGCTCAATCAATATATGTTGAATAAATATCATGAATCTTTTGTGTCCCAAAATAAGAGTTTGATTTAAAGAGTGTTTTCCACAGTGCTTGCTGAGTTGACTTAAATATATCTTACAAATCCAAGTTATTTCAATAAAAACTAAACCTGACACTGCTAAAACACAAGAGCCTTACCCTTACACACCACATTCCATAAACTTCTAGTTCCCTTCCTTTAGTGCCTTGTACAAAAACCCACACAATATTTCTATCAAAACTTGCTCAGTTCTTCCAGGCAGGTAGTTGCTTCTTCAGTAACTTCAAGGCAGGAAACCTGCCTGTGGTAGCGCCCACCACTTGGGATTGGTAGTAATGTTTGTCTCATCTGCTGGATTCTGAGCCCCTAGAACTCGACTGTTTTATCACCCCTCACTCAAACCAAGCGGTTATTCACACAAGGTAGTTATAATGAAAATGTCTGTGCACATGGTTCGGGCAAATAATTTGTATTATATTTGTATTATATTAAAAAATCCACCTATTAAATATTTTTGTATCATATCAACTCTGTACATAAGATTAATATCTCCAATTTACTAAGGAAACTGACTCAGAAGGACAAGCCCTTAGTCCAAAACCACTCTAGAAAGCTAATCACACTGCTGTACTCTAGCTGTCAACGGCGGTAGGCGTGCCGAACTTTTTGAACTCTTTCCGCCACCGTCGCCGAGTCCTCACCGCTTCCTCTCTTCCTACGCCTGCGCGCTGCCCCAGCGCCGTCCATTTCCTCGTAGGTTAGGAGGGTCATTGGTGTCGGGGTGAGTGATGTTGCTTTGTGAGTCCTTCGTTCAGGTTCCCATAGTTGCTTCCCGCTGCCTGCTCTGGGAGTTGAGTCGTGACTCGCCCTTGCGGTGGGGAGCTGAGCACCTTTCCTGTCGGGCCCCCACCGCGGCCTGAGGAGGGCGGGCGGCGGGCACCCGCGGGGGCGCGGTGGGCTGCCGGGGCTGCGAGGAGCCAGCCGGGCTTCCGAGGCAGCCGGCCCGGCCTCGGGCCCCGCTGAGTCTTCCCCCAGGCAGTGTGACCTTGGTTAGGACATTTGACTTGTGCGGCCCTAATGTTTTCTCTTGGTGGTCTTTTCTTCAGTTGGTCTTGAGGCGTAAGGGTCAGCGTAGGTGTGCAGCCTGCAGCGTCGGCGCTCGTTCGGTGTTGGCTCTGTGGTACCGTTTGAGATTAGCCTTGAGAAGCTGCAAAGGGGTCACCGTACCTGCGGCAGGAGGGCAGAGGTGGCTTCCTGCAGCCCCCCTCGGCGCGCCCACGGCCTCTTCACCCTCCCTCCCCGGGGGAGCTGCTGGACGGCCCGCCGCCCGGCCTTAGGTGTGGGGTGAGGCCGCGCAGCGCGGCGGCCGCCGGCTGGGCCCTCGAGGGGACTGCTGGATTCCTGTCCGAGTTCTAATCGTTCACTGCGGACTTTGGAAAAGTCACGTAACCTTAGTGCGTCCCAGTTTTCTTATCAATAAGCTGGGAATAATAACTGTCTCACGGGCTTGTCTGGAAGAGTAAATGAGTTGATAGTGTATTTATAGAAGAATAAATGATGTAAAACCACTTACGTTTGTCAGTCTAGAGCCAATGCTTATGTTTTCTGTAGTTGGGAGAGGGATTTTTGTTTGTAGTTTTTTGCCCCCGCCCCGGTTGCTATTTTGCCGCAGTCACGCGTGAGGGGGAAAAAAATGAGCAGGCTAAGGCCTTAAGCACCTTAGGCTCTGTGGGAGGGGTCAGGCCACTATCCTGCCTGGGCCCTTATAGACACTAAAATGCATTATGAATAAGAGTTCTTTAGATATTTTATTATGATCTAAGAGTTTTCTTCTATTATTATTTTACCTACCAAGGATAAAAATTACCATGGCTTCCAGTGCTTTGACGAAACCTCAGATGCGAGGCCTTCTGGCCAAGCGCCTGCGATTTCATATTGTTGGAGCATTCATTGTATCCCTGGGGGTTGCAGCTTTCTATAAGGTATGTATTTGTTTTTTACTTTGTGCTTATGGTCCAAATTAAAAAGTATACTTTATTTTCATAAGTAGTTCAGTCT
>JAVSCE010006797.1:0-62879 GCA_032199065.1 Smutsia gigantea | reverse complement strand
AAGGTTGATCTAAGTTTTACCAACTTGGTATGTGTAAAATAGTATCTAATTTTTGGTTTGGGTTTTTCCAATAGCTGACAAGGCTGAGAATACCTTGGGAAATGTGCCTACCATTTAGTGGCTGCAAGAGGCCGAGCCCATGCGGGGGGAACAGGGTGAGGCAGGACCTACTGGAGGTAAAGAAGGCTGAAGCCGGCTGGATCATGGCCTGGCTCTAGAGCAACTGCTCAGTTTGAAGGAAATACATATTGCCCCTCAGGGAGGAGACAGTCACTGGGAAGTTGGAAGTAGAATGGAGCTAACTAGAGTTCAAACCCCGTACAGAGCCCATTTGTTTCCAGGAGACTGGGGCCTAGAACAGAAGCCGGGGGCTGAAGCCTTCATGCTTGACAAGCACAGGATTCATGATGAGGGCTGTGGGATGTAAAGCCAGGGGCTTCCTCTTTCCCTAAAGGCTCTGGGGAAAGAGTTTCAAAAGAGACAGTGGGTTGTTGACATACATGAGCCTGTTCCTTATAGTGGGGAAAATTCAATAAATCACAAGATGTTCTCAAACCCACTATACACATGCACCTCATATTTAACTTAGATGTGTACATGTTATATGGTACTCCAAAGAAACGACAGTTAGGTTACCATGCTGCATGGGGCAGGAAGGTTCAAACCTGGTTCAGGTAATGCCTTATCCTCACCCTTGGGGAGATTTAGTAATGTGGTTACCCTAGATACATAAAGTAACTGTCTTTTGTTTAATCCACATCATTGGTTCTCAAGTTTTGATATGAAGTGCAAGATAAAAATTCAAGTTGATGGTAGAGTTTGTGTTGGGTAAAAGGGATCCCCCCCGTCAGTGGTTTGCTCTGGTGTGATGCATGTGTCAGAAGGCTACAGAACCCTGTCTGACTTACATCATAATGGCCCTACTGGTGTACTTAAGCACTGGCCAGGCCAGTGAGTGAGTGAGTGAGGAGAGAACCTGAGCGAGGAGAGAGCCTGAGCGAGGAGAGAGTGAGCCTGAGCGAGGAGAGAGCGTGAGTGAGGAGAGAGCGTGAGAGAGGAGAGAGTCTGAGTGAGGAGAGAGTGTGAGTGAGGAGAGAGAGAGTCTGAGTGAGGAGAGAGAGAGTCTGAGTGAGGAGAGAGAGAGCCTGAGCAAGGAGAGAGCCTGTCCAGTTAGTCACTTTCCAGAATTCAACCATGAAGGAAAAACGTAAAAGAAAACATCCTGAAAGTACGTATCCCCCCAAATCTGCCAAGATGTCAGGGTTACCTTCTCTGAACTTTGGGCATCTAGAAATTGTCCTCTAACGAAAAAAGGAGAGAGGATTCCTACTTACAGGACAGAAAGGGAAGGAAGGCAGAAGGGAGGGAGGAAAAGATGTGGGTATGCTGTCCTTTCTAAGGGATCACATAACCTGAGGGTCAAGAGAAGGTTCCTGTGACTAGGTCTCTGTGGCGTAGGACCTGTGTTCCCTACATCACGTCGCTCTGGGTCACTGTGTCACAGATGTAATGACTGATCAGTATAGTTTTTCTTATAACCTGGGTTCCCTGAATTAATTCCATAGCATGAGAAATTCTCATTGTTTATTTAGTGGATGGGTAAATGTGCAAACACCAACCACATCTAACATTTTTAATCAATTTTTCCACAAAACAAGCGTTACAGCAGGGACACGAGGCAGTGGGCCCAACTCCAGAAAGGAACACAACAGGCGCTGCCGCTGCCCGGAACTGTGTCTGCTGCGGCCCCTCTGAGGACGAGCTTCCCGGGGCTGGTACGAAGGGACTATGGAACGGGATGCAAAGGACAGCTGGGATCTAGGCAGAGCCCGGGGATGAGCTGAGTGATTCTGCTCATCAGTCAATACAATGGCAGGGCACAGAGGAGGATTTCATGCCGTGCCTGGTTGGGGCACATGTCCTTGCCACTCATTTCCCATTGCAGAAAACTTAATCACATGGTCAGAACTACTGTAGCTCCCAGAGGAAGGGCGTTCCAGCCCAGGGCCTAGTCCCCCTCTGAAACTAGTGAAATCAAGATAAGTCCAGGAAGAGGGTAGGTTGGGAGAAAGGCTTTTTTATTCTTTATAGTCACTGGCAGCTCATGCTCTCCAGCCTGGCACACACTCTACTTCCCACCTGCCCCTTTTGGGAGGAACTCCGTGGGTTGGGTCCATGGTGACTGGCAGGCGCCAGACCAGTTACATACAAGGAACAAAGGGGAGGAGAGAATGGCTGTTTTCTCTCCACCCCTTGTCCCAGAGGCTGCAGGAGGCTACAGCAGGAAACCCCTATCGATATGTAAATGAACTAAGGCCAGGTGGGAGATTCTGGAAATTCTGCCATTTACCCCACAACTACCTAAAAAGGAAGCTGATAAATAAAATCTAGTAGTATGTCAGTTAGAAAGGAGCCAGCAATGAATCTCTGCTCCACCTAAAAAGACACACTTTGTGCAAGTCCAGTCACTCATAACCTATATTGGCACAATCAGTATTATCATACATTTAAAATTTTCAAAGGAAAACCATATTATGCCATCCATGTAAATGGAGGCTATCTGGGTTCAATGAATTCACTCCATAGTAGACTCTTATTGTTTATTTAATGGATGGGTAAATACACAAACACCAAACATCAACTACATCTATCATTTTTACTTAATTTTTCCACAAAACACGCTCTAGAGCATGGACACGAGGCAGTGGGCCCAACTGAAGGAAAAACAACAGGCGCTGCTGCTGCCCGGGACTGTGTCTGCTGCGGCCCCTCTGAGGACGAGCTTCCTGGTGCTGGTAAGAAGGGCCTATTGAATGGGATGCAATGGATAGTGGGGATCTAGGCAGAGCCCAGGGATGAGCTGAGGGATTCTGCTCATCAGTCAATACAAGGCTGCACAGTATAGAAAGAACCTCAAAATGCTTCTCCATCTTCGTTAATATAATCCACAGTGGAAGTAGTAAGTTCCAAGGGAAAACACTTGGAAGGATTGGAGCAAGCCCAAGGACACAAGCGGAGGCAGTGAGTTATTTGAGGAAATGTTGGCAGAGGGCCTAAGGGGATGAGTTGTATCAGAGAAACCGTAGACTCACTACCTAAAGTTGTTGAAGAACGTGACGGGCACATACACATCAGATTATACTCGCCAAACATGGTACGCACAGTAGCTCTATCAAAAAATACAACACGCACTACGTTTTCCCATCCCCACACAAAGGTTGGACAGGATGAATAGCTGAGCTGCTCAGCCCAATCCCTACTTATTTCACTTTCCCTTCAAAAATAGGAAAGGCCTCAGGGCAGAGGAACTAAGACTGAAGCCTCTGCGGAGGGACAAATTAGGGGTGTGCTTTCAAGGACAGGACAGTTCCCTATGTGAACAGTAGGACAGCTGTGAGTGACATAGTGGGCTGTGCTGATAACGGTGGGAATTCAATTACAACCTCTTCCCTCAGATCAGCACACACACACACACACACACACACACCCCTACACACCCACACCCACACACACCCTGTGTTCCTTCATACCGGTTATAGCCCCATTATTCCTCCCTTTCATTTTTTCTCTCATATACCCGTGCCTTCATTCCAGATGCATCTTTCCCATTCTCTAGGAATGATACAGATGTGTTGCACAGATACACACTTGCACCTTCCCTCCTCACACAATCATTCTCAGACTCTGCTGTCTACACACTAACCCATAAATAAGCACACCCTTTCACACGGCTAACTTACTTTAGCTCCCTCATTAGAGCTAGCCTAAGCACTCAAAACCTCATATGCCCTGAAGGGAATGCACTTTCAGACACAGTCTTTCTCATCCACATACCCTTCATCCACAGCAGGTTCAGCCCAAAGCCTTCAGCCCTTCGGAGAGCTGCACTTCTGGAGAGCTCAAGCACACTTCCTCCAACATGCTCCGTCTTACTGTTTCACCCTGTTCACATGTATTGTCACACCACACACACACACGTACACCATCATTCACCACCTCCCTTACCAATGTCCGAAACACTCACCAGATATGTCCCAGAAGATATATAAACCCCCACACCTGAATCCCACATAATCACACCACACATACCTCAGATAAAGTGTACCACACACGGCATTCTTTTGACTTCACATGCATATGTACCTGCAGGCCATGTGCCCACATAGGAATATTGTCATGACAACTCCTACAGACTTCACACACTTACTCTAGTTTTTTATGTTTGAAATTTCTTTTCCCAGGAATTACTCAGTTGCTCAAAGATCTTCCTTTTGTCAAGGTCCCTGAGATGACTCAAAATATCGAGAAAATATACTTCCGTCGCGTCTACCTGAAAAGGGGTGAGACTGTGTCCTGGGGCGGGGCAGAGGTGTTGGAGCCCGCCACCAAGAAGATCAGAGTGGTAGACTGTATTTTTTCTCGACTGGCCCAAAAAAGGTCTGAGGCCTTTTTCATATCGAAAGACCAAAATATGTTTTTTATGAGAAGACCCTCTTACTTGTCAACACCAAAACACCTAACTGAGAGGGAGTCCAGCTTAGTCGGCAAAGCCCCACAGGGGAGGGAGCAGGCTGGCACTGCAGTGGAGCCTCCAGCCCAGGAGGAGTGCTACAGGGCCAAGGCGCCTGAGGGGCTGGGGGGCCTGGACAGCCGCCTCAGGTGCCTGGGCTGCTGCCGGGTTTTCCGCAGCTTGGAGTCCCTGCAGGCTCACGTGGAGAATGCCCTCCGTGACGGCTTCAGCTGCCAGGCATTCAACCGTGCCTTTGCTCGGATGCACATAAAGTACGAGAAAATAGCCCGAGCACTGGGAGGAGCAAAATCACAATAAGCTGGACCTCTTTCAGCTCCTCTTTTTTGAAGGACTTGGCTCCTTAGTAACCCTTCAATAAATCTTTGTTTTGCCTCAATTAGTCTGAGTCATTTACTGTTGTTTGTACTCTAATGTATCTTAATGGATGCAAATTAGTTTTAATGTGATAATTTCTTCCATTTTAATCACTGAAATGGTATAGGCTAGAAAGGAGTAGCACACTGGTCCTCTTGAGTTTGTACTGAAACAGTAGGGATATATACTTATACTCAGTATGTATACTATGTTCTTGATCAGTTAGGAAGCTGGGTTGGAAAGGCTTACATATGTATACAAAATAATTGGACTTCAATAGAAGTAGACCCAGGCTTAAATTCTTTACCAACTCTTAGCAGCTTTGCACACTTTCGGTCAATGCTCTCATCTTCAAAGAGGAGAGCACGTTACCTAAAATACCAGGAATTGTAAAGGTGACAGACAGACTCAGGTGCCCTGGTGAACACAAGGCCTGCTCCGTCTCAGCACCAGCCCTGCGCAGTGCTCTCTGGATTCATGACTGTACTGAATATTCACCTGAGGCCTCCACCCTTTTCATCTTTAAACTCAGAGAAGCTGGCACTGTTCCATCCTTCCCTTGGTGTTTCCCATCATTTGGCAGAGAGAACACTTTTGTTTTACCTTACTTAGGTATTTCTGCTTGCTCCTCTCAGCAGCAGGAAAAGACATCCTACCTCTTAAAAATAAACATTCTAATTTTCAAAGATGTTGGCACTTCATCACAGGCAGTTTTTACACACTCATTCTCAATTCAATTCCATAGATGCAGAATTCAGTCTCTCCCTAACTCCTCAACACCCAAACCCCAAGGCTGGGGATGCCATGAGAAAGCAACACATCTTGGAGGGGAAAACAAAGTACAAAACCAAAGTAATTTGTAGAGTTGAATAAAAAAATGGACGGACCCTTTCTACATCCATTGTTACCTTCAAATTTTCACTTTCCTGATCCACAAACCAATTTTAAACAGAATCTAATTAAAGCTAAAAGAACCAACCAACAGCATATTTGTAATTTTAAATTTTACTTAATTTAGAATGTTGGTTGCTTCTTTTTGTTGCAACTCACCTGTAGGTTCTGAGACAAAATACTGAGATGCTGTTGTTACTTAATAATTAAGCTACCTTATAATTGATTGAGGATCTAGACACATCTTACCTGTAAATATGTTTCCAAACCTTGTCGTCGTTGTTCCAAGACTTTTGGGACCCAGTTCCTAACATGTTTAGAGGGGATTTCTGGAGTTTTTATACATTTCTTAAGCTATAAAGAAAGAAACAGAGAATATCACTTAATTATAAAGAGATTATCTGGGAGAAAATCCAATAAAAGAAAGTGAACCACTGCTATCTTCAATATAAAGATAGAGAAAAATATAATTAAAATGAAGTTTTCCCCAAAAATTCTTTATTTAACTGTCCTAAGTGTTCAGGTCTCAGGATAAGAGTTTTGTGTTTTGGGTAGTTATTATTACTGTACATCATGTTATTTCAGATAGGAATTTTTTTTTTCCTGAAAAATTAAAGTTCAGTATATGAATTATAAAGGGAGTAAAGAAGTTTAGACTTCCCCAAATCAATGAATACAATGACATTTTGCTTGGAAGAAGTACTTTTCCACTGAAAAGTTTTTCTGCAGGCATAAAAAAACAAAATAAGATGTAATTGTTTATAACGATTACCCTGATAATACCTTCAAGAACTAGACCACACCATTTGGAAAGTTTCCTGAAGGTTCTATAATAGAATGAACTTCAGTTTTTTAAAACAGAGAGACTGATCCTTCCAATGTTTCTAAGAATTGGATCCAAATTCTGTTCATAGAAAATGGTGGCTCTTAACTAAGCCTTCTTGGGCAGCAGTTTTAAGCAACTATATATATAAAAAAAATTTTTTTTCTACTGGAAATGGAGTTGGAGCTACCTGTGGGAGGCACATTCCACCACATCCACGTCCTAAACCTGTGAATGTCACCTTACATGGCAAGGTACTTTGTATATGGTCTTAAATAAGGGATCTTAAAATGGAGAGATTAGCGCAGATTATCCAGGGGTGCTCCATGTGATCACAAAGATCCTTATAAGAAGGAAGCAGCAGGTCAGAATCACAGACTGACTGGAAGATGGATGTGACTGGCTTTGATAAGAAAGGAAGGGTCACAGGCCCAGCCAACCTCTAGGAGCTGGAAAAGGGGACAGAATGGATTCTCCCCTACAGCCTGTGATACCTTGAATTTAGCCCAGGGAAAACTAATTTTGGACTTTTGACCTCAAAAAGTGTAAGATAATAAATCTGTGTTATTTTAAGACACTAAGTTGGTGTTAGTTTGTTACAGCAACAATACAAAACTAACACACTGCCTGTAAAATGTAACGAATTTTAATGTTCTAATAAAAAACTTAGAAAACCTATTGAGACTGTGTGTTGGGAAGCTGGAGCCAGTGTACTTAATGAAGAATATGCAAATTATGACCTGCTGATTGAGGAGGCATGAGCCACCCACATGCGGTCAGTAAGTGGCTCCCATAACCGAGCTCCCTCTTTGGGGAAGGGAAACCCATGAGGTCATTTTGATTGGAGGTAGTTTCAATAAACCCATACAAAGGAAGTAGAGTCACACGATTTATTATTTATAGATCCCAGAAGTTGGGAGGGGAGGGCAATGAAACAGAGGAAGGGCAGTCCTCTGTCCCCGTCATCTCATGAGAAAGCAGGAGATAGCTGGGCAGCAAGCACCTGTTACTCACAAGGTGGCTGGGGTGCAGGTCACTAACTTGTCGTGGGCTTAATTCTAAGTGGTTATTTGATTTATTTATGCTATATAATTCTTTATTGAAGTATAGTTGACATACACTATTACATTGGTTTAAGTATATAACATAGTTATTCAACAGTTAGCTACATTATTAAATGCTCACCCCAACTAGTGTAGTTACTGTCAACATAAAAAGATGTTACAGAACCACTGTCTAAGTGGTTATTTTAAAAGGTGCCCATGTAGAACAAAACCTGTAGCTAGTACATTAAACTCAAGTCCCTGTCTAAATATCGAGACTGGGTGAGAGTGATGTAAAATGCCTAGGCAGCAACTCAGAAAAACAAAGTTGTTGTTCAAGTTTCAAAAACTCAGAAAAATGAAAGGTGCCTTTCTCATTACAGATTACCTATTTACCGTGCATGCAAAGAAAGAGCATAACTATCTCTAAAAAAATGCACACAGTTCAACCACAGGAGCTAACACTGAGTAAAAAATCCTTTTCATCCAAAAGAATGCACTTGCCATTAACCATTCTATGCTGAAATTTGTCCTACATCATGAAAAAGGGCTCTTGTACATTCCAAAGATTAGCACTTCCAGCTCAAGAAAGTAGGCTGAGCCTCTGTTTGCCTCCTCATTCCTAAAATAACAGTGTGAAAGTACTAGCTGCAAACCCCAAATCTATTCTCGTTTTACTTACCAGTAGAGTTCTTAAATTATCGGCAATAACGATGTACTCAGCTAAATTCAGCTAAAAAAAGTGAAATTTCCCAAAGCCCCTTCAGAAAGTGGAAGCTAGTGGTAATCAGAAGTCACTGAAAACGGCTTTTCATAAAAATTCTTTTAAATTGGAACAGATTCAGCTGGCTTACACCTTCTATCCTATCCCCCTTTCACCTTCTTCCTGCCAAGAATGTGACCCTGATGGCTGGAGCTGCTGCAGCCATTTGCTGCTGAGGCAACTTTGAGGATGGTGGACAGTTGTTACAGGGCAGAAAGAAAAAAGGAGCCATGTGCCTAACAGCCTCCTGGAGCTTCTACAACAGCTTGGGACTGCCCACCTGCAGACTTGTTAGAGGGAAAAATAACTTCTTTTTCTTTTTTTAAAGGTTACTGGTATTTGGACTTTCTGTTTTACGTACCTGTTTCACCATGATAGGTATTTTTTTTATAGCAAAATTCAAAAGGGAACAGGACACAGAAAAATGAAGAGAACAGGGAATGGAAAAAAAGAGTCTCGATAAATTTAAAAAGATTGCAATTGTATCATGCAACTTCTCAGACCAAAATGGTATGAAACTACCAATAAATTACACAAAGAAAACAGAAAAGCTCACAAACACATGGAGGCTAAAAAACGTGCTTCTAAATAATAAATGCATCAATGAACAAATTAAAACAGGAATCAAGCAATTCATGGAGACAAATGAAAACAAACTTATAACAGTCCAACATTTGTGGGACAACACAAAAGTAGCAATACAGACCTAATTCAAAAAACATGAACAATCCCAAATAAAGTCTAAACTCACAATTAAAGAAACTAGAAAATGAAGAACAAATGAAACACAAAGTTAGTAGAAGGAGGGATGTAATAAAAATCAGAGGAGAATAAATAAAATAGAAAAAAAAATCAATGAAACCAAGAGCTGGTTCTTTGAGAAAACTAACAAAATAGACAAATACCCCAGCTGATTTATCAAGAAAAAGAGAGGACACAAATAAAATTCGAAAGAAAAAGGAACAGTCAACAATTGCTATCACAGAAATACAAAGAATTAATTAGAGAAGTCTATAAAAAATTATATGTCAATAAGTTGGACAAACTAGAAGAAATGGAAAAATTCCTAGAAAAAATACAACATTCCAAGACTGACACAGGAAGAAACAGAAAATATGAACAAACCAATTACCAGCCATAAAATTTATCTGATCAAAAAACTCCCAACAAACAAAAGTCCAAGACCAGATGGCTGATTTCTACACAAACATTTAAAGAGCTAACACCCATCATCTTAAAGTATACCAAAAGGTAGAAGAGGAAGAAATACTTCCAAACACATTCTATGAGGCCAGCATCACTTTAATATCAAAACCAAAGACACCACATAAAAAGAAAAATTTAGACCATTATCCCTGATGAACATAGATGCAAAAATCCTCAACAAAATATTAGCAAACCAAAAAAAATATGATCATCCATCATAACCAAGTGGCATTTATTCCAGGGATGCAATGATGGTATGATATTTGTCAATCAATCAACATCATATACCACATTAACAAAATAAAGGATAAAAACCACATGATCCTCTCAGTAGATGCTGAAAAATCATCTGACAAAATTCAACAACTGTTCATGATAAAAATTCTCAACAAAATGGGTACAGAGGGTACATACCTCAACAAATAAAAGCCATATACAACAAACCCACTGCTAACACCATACACAATGGCAAAAGCTGAAAGCTTTTACTCTAAGATCAGGAACAACACAAGAATATCCACTCTCACCACCTTTATTCAACAATCAGACAAAACAGAAATAAAAGGCATCCAAATTGGTAAGGAAGAAGTTAAACTGTCACTATTTGCAGATGACACGATGTTATACATAAAAAGCCCTAAAGACTCCACAAAAAAAAACTATTGGAACTAATAACTGAATTCAGCAAAGTTGCAGGATGCAAATTAATATACAGAAATCTGTTGCATTCCTATATACTAACAATGAACTAGCAGAAAGAGAAATCAGGAAAACAGTTCCATATTCCATTTACAGTTGCATCAAAAAGAATAAAATACCTAGGAATAAACCTAACCAAGGAAGTGAAAGACCTATACTCTGCAAATTATGAGACTCTCATGAGAAAAATTAAAGAAGACACAAATAAATGGAAATCTATCCTGTGCTCCTGGATAGGAAGAATTAATATTGTCAAAATGGCCGTTCTGCCCAAAGTAATCCCTATCAAAATACCAATAGCATTTTTCAATGAACTAGAGCAAATAATCCTAAAATTCATATGGAACTCCAAAATGCTGAACAGCCAAAGGAATCCTGAGAAAGAAGAATAAAGCAGGGGGGATTATGCTCCCTGACTTCAAGCTCTACTGCAAAGCACAATTTGGTACTGGTACAAGAACAGACCCATAGATCAATGCAACAGAATAGACAGCCCAGATATAAACTCATGCATATATGGTCAATTAATATATGTTAAAGGAGCCATGAATATACAATGGGGAAAAGACAGTCTGTTCAATAAATGGTGTTGGGAAAACTGGACAGCTACATGTAAGGGAATAAAACTGGATTACTGTCTAACTCCATACACAAAAGTAAACTCAAAATGGATCAAAGACCCAAATATAAGATACAAAACCATAAAACTCATAGAGGAAAACATAGGCAAAAATCTCTTGAATATAAACATGAGCAACTTTTTCCTGAACACACCTCCTCGGGCAAGGGAAACAAAAACAAAATGAACAAGTGGGACTACATCAAGCTAAAAAGCTGTACAGCAAAGGACACCCATAAGCAGAACAAAAAGGTATCCTAGAGTATGGGAGAATATTTTTGTAAACAACTTATCCAATAAGGATTTAACATCCAAAATATATAAAGAACTCAGATGCCTCAACACCCAAAAAGCAAATAATCCAATTAAAAACATGGGCAGAGGATCTGAACAGACACTTCTCCAAAGAAGAAATTCAGATGGCTAACAGCACATGAAAAGATGCTCCACATCGCTAAATCATCAGGGAAATGCAAATTAAAACCACAATGAGATCTCACCTCACACCAGTTAGGATGGCCAACATCCAAAAGCCAAGAAACAACAAAGCTGGTGAGGATGTGGAGAAAGGGGAACCCTCCTACACTGTTGGTGGGAATATAAATTAGTTCAACCATTGTGGAAAGCAATATGGAAGTTCCTCAAAAAACTTAAAATAGAAATACTGTTCAACCCAGTAATTCCACTCCTAGGAATTTACCCAAAGAAAACAAGATCCTGATTCAAAAAGACTTATGCAACCTTATGTTTATCGCAGCACTATTTACAATAGCCAAGATATGGAAGCGACTAACGGGTCCATCAGTAGATGAATGGATAAAGAAGATGTGGTACATATACACAATGGAGTATTATTCAGCCATAAAAAGAAAAGAAATTCTCCCATTTGCAACAACATGGATGGTCTGTCTAGAGGGTATAACGCTCAGTGAAATAAGCCAGGCAGAAAAAGACAAATGCCAAATGAACTCACTCATTTGTGGAGCATAAAAAAAAGAAAAACAGAAGGAACAAATAGAAGTAGACTCAGACACCGAGAAGGGACTAGTGGTTACCAAAGGGGAGGGTTTGGGGAAGGTGGTTGGGGAGTAAAAAAGGGATTAAGGGGCACTATAATTATAGGTAGGTCACAGGGATGGCAGCACAGCATGGAGAAGACAACTAATGACTCTACAGCACCTAGTACTACGTTGACAGACAGTGATCACAATAGAAGGGGTGAGGACTTGCTAAAATGGGTGAATGTTGAAACCACTGTGCTGTTTAGGTGAAACCATCATAAGATTGCATATCAGTGATACTTTAATAAAAAAAAAGAAAGAAATCCTGCCATTTCCAACAATATGGACCTAGAGGGTGTTTTGCTCAGTGAAATAAACCAGGTAGAGAAAGACAAATGCTGTATAATTTCACTTATTTGTAGAATATAAAAACAAACAAAACAAAATGAACAAAACAGCAGTAGACTCGTAGGTGCTGAGGAGTGACTGGTGGTTACCATGGGGGAGGGGTTGGGGTGGGTGGGTGGGAGTGAAAGGGGGATAAAAGGGCACAAAAATTCTCAGTCATAGTATAACTTGGTCATGGGGATGGTAGTTCAGGATGGAGAATATAGCCAGTGATTCTGTAACATCTTCCTATGTTAACAGATAGTAACTACACTAGTGGGGGGTGAGGATTTAATAATATGGGTAACTGTTGACCGACTGTGTTGTATAGTTGAGACCAATATAAGATTGGAAAGCAATGAAACTTTGATTAAAAAAAAAGAAAGAGAACAGGGCAGGGAGGAAGGAGTAATCACCAAGTGAGGGATTAACAACTTCCTAAAAGCCAGAAAGCAGGAGCATACCAATGAAGAAAATAGAGCAGAGGAGCCCCCAGCAGACTGCCTGCCTCAGGAAAGGGACTGCACAGTGTGAAGCCCAGTCCCTTCAGCAGACCTGAGAGCTTTCCGCTCAGGACTGGCACAAGGGGAGGGGGGCCAAGAAGAAGGATTAGACTTTGCCATGGCTTGTGACAGTGGACACTCCGGCCCTCTGTCATCATCTGAGCGTCTGGCAGCCTCGTTTTATCCCAGCACTCATACCCCACCCCATAACAAAGGGCCAATGTCCTAAAGAAAATGCATGAAGCAGCTGAGTTGAACAAGGCTGCCTGTCATTCTAGTTCTTCGGGGTTTTGTGGGGGCCCCAGCCTGTCAGCTGGCTCTTTCTCCTCACTCCCTGCAAGGAAGTCCTCCACTCAACACACCCTCAGAGAGACCAGACCTCCATACCCAAGGCAGAGGAACCCACAACCAATGCCCACAATAATTAATCTAGCTGGATGGGTAACAGAGGATTGCTTTCATAAGCCAGCACTGTGAAAGAGAGACAAGAAAAACAAATGAAACTGCTAATCCCAAAGGAATACAAGTAACAGAAGAGATCTTTAAAAATTCCATTTCCTATCTGCAGAGAAATTTGGGAAGAAAATGCTTCTATTAAACAAGAACAGGTTGCTTTGAAAAAGAGAAGGAAAAGATTTTAGACATTAAAAAACACAACACAAATAATTTAAAAGGTAGAATATAAAACCATGGCAGTCTCTCAAAGTGTTGAACAAAGTGAGAGAAAAGGTAGATAAAAAGATAAACCATCAAAAGTGTTAATCCAGGAGGTTTCATGTAAAAGAAGCACTCCATAAAGAATAAGAGAAATTCTCAAAGAAATAATAAAATTTTATATGACCTAATATGTATCTTCAGATTTGGGAACCCACTGAGTGCCAACATAGCATATTTAAAAAGTTACACACTTACTGACTTCTATCTGCTGAGATTTCAGGAGATCCAGGACAAAGGACAGAGGGAAACAGCAAGTGGTGAGCTAAGGGTACAGGTAAGGAGCTGGGCAAGGACTGTCACTGCAGAGACAGAGCAATGGAAAGGCAGGGAAGTCGGTGCTCAAAAATCAGCTAGGAAACGGGTTCAGAGGCAGTGTGGCATCCACCACTGTAGGGCCTGGGAGGTTAAGCTTGGAATCTGCATATCCTTGTAAGTGGGAAGCATAGTGAATGTTTTGGACAAGGAAGTGACCTGATATGTTTATTCCTTTGAAGAGATCATGCTAGATTCTACAAGTATGATGGACTTACTCTAAGGGACCAGGGTCAAGGCCCAGCACCCGGTCAGAAGCTCCTGCAAGAGTCCGGGCAGGACACAATGGTGATGTGCACTACGGCCCTGGCCATGGAAGTGGGGAGTGGACAAAAGCTGTGGGGGGATGTGCAGAGCAGAGGGGTTCAGAATGGCTCCAGACCTTCACTGTTAGGTTTCTGACCTCACCTGACAGCCATACTTTGGACAACTTGCCTGCTGCTTACTGAAGGTGGTAGAATGCCAGGTTTAGATATAGTGGCATACAACACTAGCTATCTCCCCAAATCCACTGTCCCCTCTTCCACAAAACAGAACTCCTGATTTTCAGTGGTGTTCATGACCACCCAGAATAAAGAATGTACTTCCCAAACATCCTCAAAGCCTTGTGTGGACCGAGGACTCAATTCTGGTCAGAGGCAGGTAACCAGTATATATGTGCACCTGTCAGGAAGTGTTCTTAAAGGGAAGGCCTGTTTCCTTCTTCCCTTTCCTCTTTCCTGCTGGCTGAGTTGCCATGTAATGGCTGGACACAGAATTAGAACATAGAGGTAGAAGCACTAAGTTTGGGCCACTGGTGATCATGAAACTGTCCCCCAGCCCTACACATTGATGTGAGAGAGAAATAAAGGTGTATCTGCTAACGTCTCCATTATTTTGGTTCTGGAGACACCTGCAGCCAAATCTCATCCTGCGTGAGTAGGGATAAGGCAGCTGTTGCTAGGTGCCTACCGACGTTTACTCCCTCCTCCTTCTTGCAAAAAGACCCCAGTGCCATTCAGAGTGCTGACATGCTGGGCAAAACATCTCAATTTCCCACATTCCCTTGTCATCAGGATGGCCATGTCCCAGAGTCGTTAATGAAATGTAGTGTAAAACTACTGGGTAGGGCCCCTGTTTCCCTCAAAAAAAAAAGCGGGGGGGAGAAGAGAAAAGAAATAGGCTTTTCTTCCTGCCAGAAATGTAGAGGCAATGAGGGACAGCAGCTATGTTGTAACTAGAAGGGTTAAAGTCACATGATAAGGTGAAGATGGTGAAGCAGAAAGATAAAAGGGGCTGGGAACACGGATACTGGGGAGCTGCTCCATCCACTTGGACTGCTTGCCTTTAGTTTTCTTGCAATGTGGGAATTAAAAAACCTAGTCAAGTTTCTATTATGTACAACCAAAAATAATCCTCATATAAAGAAATCCATTGTTCATTTTGGTGGTTTAAAGTCAGAGATGCCCAAGTGGAGATACTGTGTAGGCAGCTGGATATGGGTTTGTAGATCTGGGAGACAGAATACATAGGTGATATTTGGAGCCATGGCACTAGATGACATGATGCTGGGAGTTGGGCACAGATGGAGAAAAACTGCTGTGATGAGCAGAATTCTAAGAA
Organism: Smutsia gigantea; assembly: GCA_032199065.1. NCBI lineage: Eukaryota > Metazoa > Chordata > Mammalia > Pholidota > Manidae > Smutsia > Smutsia gigantea. The sequence goes on along the minus strand of JAVSCE010006797.1, from coordinate 47,428 downwards.
AGCTTCCAAGACTGCTGCTTCTTTGTACTTGTCTGAAAAACCCCTTCCCATGAGACTGGGTGAGAATGTGGTGGGGTAGACCCTCCCTTGATTGGGTATGTTATGTGACAGGTGGTGGACGGGCCTTCCCTTGATCAAGTTATGTTTTATAAGACCAGTCCTAGCAGACTGCTGGCTTTGAGCATAAGCTGCCATGTTCTGAAAGGGACACACTGGCCATGAGGGTGGCTTCCAGAAGCTGAGAGCTATTCCCTGGCAGACAGTCAGCAAAAACAAAGGACTTCAGGCCTATGACATCAAGGAACCGAATTCCACCTATGCCAGCTTGGAAGATGACCCCAAGCCTCAGATGAGATCACAGCCTTGGCACACCGTGACTTCAGCCTGGTGAGACCCTGCGCAGAGGACCCAGTAAACCCTCACTGGGCAATACCTTTGTGTTACTCTAAGCTGCTAAGTTTGTGATAATTTGTTAGCCTACAATGCAAACCTAATACAAGGGCCAAGGTTTAAGACATCCAACACTGAGAAATTACACTAGATGAGAAGGAGAGGACTGGGTGACCATGGGAAGGGAGAGTGGGGTCAAAGGTGGATTTCATTGTTAAACAGGAAGTAGTACAATGTTCATTTACTGATGAAATTGGTCCAGTATTGGGAAGGAGGGCAGGAAGGATGGTTGTAAGGGAGTAAATATATATCTCATCTGTATGTGAGGTATTTCTCAAACAAGAACAAGCCCAAAATGCTAAATTATCCTGTGGTAATAAGATTATAAAGTTTCAGCATGAACATAAAGAAACTTCATGTAAAACAACAGAATCACATTTCTGATATCGCAGAATAGAAAATCAACCCCATTATCTGTTTCTCTCCTTCTTTTTTAAAAATTTTGCAGATACAGAACTGAAAACATTTTTCCTGTGTATTTATGACAGGGGTCCTGAAGAAGGCGATCATTATGGCTGCTGGAGTCGGTGACAGCCCTTGTTTGTGAGTAATGAATTGCCTTAGATGAGGAGAGACAAACCCAGGACAATGTGTTTCCAGTGGGGCTCAGCTGCTCCCAAGATAAATGCTCCTCTGCCATTCCCTCCGATGATTAACTGTTCTGGCCGTACTGCATCCAGCAAAGGGTCTTTCTGATGCACACAGATAGCCACCAGATTCCACCAGCCCACAGACACAAGCCCCTTTGCCTGGCATGACCACTCCCTTCCTTTTTATACTGTTATAAGAGTTTACCCAGCACACAGTCCGTACAGATCTGCCTGTGATACACTGGTTATGGTAATAAGCATTTCCCACAGAAGGGGGTAGAAATACTTTTTCCCAAGCACGCAAAGAAAAAGATGAAAAAAGAAAAAAAAAAGCTAAGGAAAGAAGTGAAGGAGGACATTTGGGTTAAAATCCAGTCTTTTACTCCATATGTCCTCACTGCATCATCTGGGTTCCTCATAGAGACACTGCAGGCAGTTTAAACCCAACTGGTGGTTTTTTGGTCCAGAAAAGTATACTGTATTAAATACGAGAATGTAGTCTCTTACTCAAGCCAATAGGAGGCAATGACAGGCATGAAGACAGTCCATTTAGAAATGAACCAGCACCGTACTTTCCTGAAACCTTTGTGAATAAGAGGGTGAGTGGCAACAGACAAGAAAGAGCTGGGAGGATATGTGAAATAAACTCAGCAGTTTGTGACGCAAAGGTTTTCTCTGCACGGCTGTGATTTTGGGGCCTAAGGAGGTGAAGCTGTTCTGCAGGACCATTGTCTGAAACAGTGAGTTGTGAGGCTGGAGTGGGGCGTGAGCAGGTGCCACAGAGGCCCCAGTGAAGCACTTACAAGATCAAGGCTCTCCTGAGCTGTAGAGAGGGCCCCCCATAAATGTTTTTTTCAAGAAGAATGCTATACTAAGAGTGAACGGAGAAGAATAGGGTAGGGGTAGTGCTCCCATCTAGGACTAGCAGGGCTCAAGGGAGGGCAAATGTAACATGGGATTAACCCTACAGCGAACTAAACTCCCACATAGAAACTCTTCTTTTCAACCCAAACGTGCCTCCAATAATGCCTAAATATGCATGGTGTTCCCCAATTATCCCATTTGCCAAATATGTAATGCCTTACATGAGCCAATACTAATAGGCAGTGAAGCAGAGACGAAAGATAAGACACAGTTCCTACTTTTAAAAAATGTCTTTTCTAGTTAGACAAAATTTAGGGATAACTAAATTTGAATGATTTTTCAGATGCTTTTCATGTAAGTAGAAATTGCTACTCTAAATGGAAGAGAAGTTCCAAGAATCAAGAGATTAGGGAAGAAAAGAGACTCATGCAGACAAAGGGGAACTTGACCTGTTTGGGCTGGAATAGATCAGAACACAGAGGAAAGGCCATTCAGCCTGGCAAACACAGAGACGTAGCAATGCTCATATGCTGAGGTGAACAAGGAGACTGGTTTGGCTGTCAACTGACTTTCCTTAAGAGAAACAGTGAGAAATCAAGTTGGCAAGGAAAGGGGTTTGTGGCAGACAAAATAACAGTTCCCCCAGAGATACAAATAAATAAAGCTCCTGAATATTTCCAAAAATTAGGCAGAACTCCCAAAAAGGGGTAAACCATCAGGATAACTGTTTTCATATTTTATTTCGGGAGAAGTAATATTTACTAAGAACTTTCTTCAGCCAACCAGAAAGGAATTATCTGATGGGTAACGGCTTAGTTTCTCCCTCAAAATCAGCCTGATGACAAAACAAAAGTAACAAGTAAAAATGTAAGACATCATCAGGTCACTGGCCACAGAGCAAATTGAATACACTGCAGAAATAGGTACATATTTCAGGAAAATTAAATGAGACTAGATTTAACAAAATTTTAAGAGAAAATATTTCATATAAAAATGTAACATTCAAAATAAGTCATCAAATGCAGATATGGAAAGGGGCACCAAAATTATAATGAAAAGGTAGCATTGCACAACATGACGGCAGCAGTCAATAAAAAGCTTGTGCATTCTGACTACATTTTTTTACTTCAATCCTTAACATATTTTTACAGTCAATATTATAAATGTGTCTTTATTTTTGCACCCCCCACCCCCATCATTGTTTGTACTTGACTGTTACCTTTAAGCCAAGTCATATGGTCACAATGGGGCAAGTAAAGGACACTTCTGGCCCTGTCTTCTACTCCACAACACACAGTGAATATATACCTAAAACCTGGACTCACAAAGCTGTTTCTATCTCTATGTCCCTGTGAGGAAGATTTAACAAGGCTGCTCAAAACATCCAAGACTGAGAAATTTGAGAATTGCTACTCTGCTAACTCTGATAGCTTGATGACATAAGAATAGCTAAAACTATAGACAGAACCAGGGAAATTGAGAAAAAGAAAGGTCCTAGAAACTGCAGGACTTGCTCTGACTGTGACGATCTACGAACTGCCTGTACTCCCTGGGGGGAGGGTTGTCTCTCCTGCAGAAGCAAACAAATCCTATGAGAGGACAGACCAGGGGATGGACCTTCGTTCTAAGAAGCATGGGCAGGGGCCTGCACAGGGTGGGCCTAATTGGCTGTCCCCCAGCTGTGCCTCAGGTGGGGCTGTTCCTGAATATCTGGGGGGACAGCTGGGCTGTGTCGGGGTCATGGAGAGCGGGGCACTCACCTGGGAGGTTAGGAAGGGGGCCTGTGTGTGACAGGCTGCCTCCTCCCGACTGGCCCTCAGAGGCTGGGCAGGGGGTGGAGCTCTGGGTTTAATATCACTGTAAGGACTGGTTTCATGAGAAAGCTCATTTCAGCGGAAATCACTCTAGAATCTGTTTCCTTGCAGACTAGCAAACAAAAGCAGAGCCCCTTGAGAAGGAAGGGAGACTCCAGGTTTACTTTTGTTTTGAGACCCCCAGCCTACATCTGCACCCACCTGCCTTGTGCTTCTGGAAGCAAATCTGGATTTAACAAAACTTTAATTGGAGAACAGCAGGAACATAACCCTTTGTCGACCTAACACAAAAGTGTACAGAGAGAAACCGTTTCAATAAGTTCTCAATAAGATCCTGTTAAAGTGTTAAATCCTCCACACTCTAATGGCTAAAAACAAAACAAAAACCCAGTGAGAAAATTCATTTAAGAAAAATGCTAAAGAACTTTTAATACAGAGTAAGCACACTCTGTTACGCACTGACAACTCTCAGAAAATTAAGAAATGAAATTAAAAGAACGGACTATCTTTCTGAGTTCATATATATGAATTCTCTATATACAGGAAAGAAAAATGGTAAAATTGCACTAACTCATGCATAGTGATTTTCTGGGCAATTTCATGAGGTATTTCTAGTTATTAAAGTACTTTCAACACCTCAGTAATGTACAACCTGAAAAACATTAAATTTGGGTAGAAAATTAAAAAGCATTCACTGTTCTATTATTTACTGGCCATTTCTTCCAAAACTATCAGCTATCCTTTCTACATTCTCATTTCTTTTATCTAAGACTTTAAGCGAAATGGATCTGAGAACTGAAACATCAGGCTTGCAAAGTGGCCTTTACAATTCAAAGGAAGAGTTACACGTGTTCTCCGTTTACATGTCCCCCCAAACTGTCCTAAAATACCTGTGACATGTATATTGTCTTTTCCAGGTAAATATAAGTTGACTTTAATAACTTTCTTCCTGTAAAATAATCATTTGCTTTTTTTTTTCCTATTTGTATAACACCTGAAGTCTATTTCTTGGATGAAATAAGATCTTTCTTTCTAAACCCATATACCGAGTTCAGTGCATTGCAAACAGCCTCACATCTATGTACATAAAAAATCCTAACAGAAAACCCACCTAGTGGGAAAGTATACTTTTAAGGGACAGAATAATTTATTTTAAAAGGAACTTTACATCATGATAAAATAAATTGTAAGGTTCTATGAACTATTAATGTTCTTAGGAATCACAGAAAGCAGTCTTAACATTTTGCCACATGCTATATAAAGAAAAGAAGAAAAAAAAGTTACCTTTTTGTGCAAGGCATGAAATTCGCTGTACCTTTTTTCAACAAAATGCTTTCTTCCATTCATTAGCACTTCTATCTTAAACACCTAAGGAAAAAATTAAAAAGATTAATTCCACCAGTTCAAAACCCTCAAGTGTCTGATGTGGTAAGTTTGTGACCATGATATATTTCATCCCTTTAATTACAGTAGCTGATCCCCCAAAACCCAAAAGGCTCAGGAGACCCTCACCCAACAGCACTGATTAATGAGCACTCCAGCCAAACGCTCACTGGCCAACTGCAGGATCCCTGCAAACGTGTCTCAACACAGAAACTTAAATGTATTAAAATGCTCCTTAACTTCTTAATCAGAGAACACTTCCCCTGCAAAAATTATTTCACCAGATGGTGATGGAACTGAAGTAAAAGTGTGACACAATCAGTGCTGATTGACTGGTAAAAATCGCAGGCCTGCCACCTTCCATGACGGACACGAGGATAAAGGCCGCGCCGTGTCACCTAGAAGACGGTCATGCAAACAGGAGTGCGTTTTAGGTTAATTTCTCCCTAACCTGCATATTCATCTCTAGCCTCAGCTGGGCTTATTCTGCTGTTTGCAAAAGAGGGAAAATGTAGGAAAGGTTCATTTTCCCCTGCGTGATACGAGTGACAGCTTGTGCTCCCAACTCCAGAAGGTTGAAAGGCCAGATGAAAAGGCTCTCTGGGTACACTAATTAGTAGGCACAAACATGACATGTTTTTGATTCTTAGGTCAGTGGGTCAAGACTGGGGACAAGGGATGAACAACTGTGAAACACTCATGAAGACACGACATTTAGGTGGGTGTGGCAAGCAACTAAAGAGAAGGTGCTCTGTTATTTTCAAGAGTTTGTCTTTGATGGCTGCTTTGCTGAGCAAGAGTTTGTCAAAACCAAGATGAAGGAATAGTGTTCAGTCACTGAGTAAGCCTCATTTCCTGTGTCAATTACCCTTCTGGGAAGGAAAAAAACAAAATCTAAAGTAGAGATCCCATGACGCTAAGGAGTATTAAAAGCATGCTTACTTTAATCCTAAAGGAATTATTTAAAGTTAGCATGTGAGATACAAGGTCACACCGACATTATGCAAATAGATCCCTATGCCTCTGTATTTCTGCCTTACAAGTAAATATGACACTTTCAGAAAGCCAGAAATTATGTCATCAAACATAAAATGTGCCTGCATTTTAGTGTGTTTTTTTTTTTACAAAGAAAATCTTCTGTTGCATGACTTATTCAATAAAAGCAGGTTGCTTAAAGTGATAAATTTTTACCAATTTGATCAATTTATACAAACATATGGTTTTTCAAGAAATCTCCCTAAAAAAACACTTCTTTGGTGAATTACCTTGGTTTTTGTTATAAAATAACATGTGCTTGTCGAAATTTTTCAAAAAGTTCAAAGAATATAAACTGAGAAGCATAACCTTCTTACGTAAGAGATTTGTGTAAGTACTTGCCAACTCAAGAAGTCTCTTAAAATATCCTTTCTGAAACTGTCTACACATATAAGCTCTATATGTACACATGCATATAGAAGTTATTTTTTTCTTATACAACTGGAGCCATACTATATAGTTCTACTACTTGACCTCCTCTCCTATTTTTACTTTCTTTAATACATATTGAACATCTTTATTTATCAGCACATTTAACATACTTCATTCTTCAATGGCTACATAATACCCCTACATATTACTGTTACCATACTTTAATTAGGACTGCAAGATAGGTATTAAGTTATGACATTAATTTGTGCCAAATATACTGGTTTATATATATTTATATTTATATATCTATATACATAGATACATATATCATCCTTGTTCCTGCACAGGCACATACATACATACATAGGATAAATTACCAAAAATTTTGCCAAATTTTCCCCCCTAAAATGTACTGTTACACTGCCACTAATAGGATATGGAATGTCTGTCTGGTCCAGCCTCATTAGCAGTGGCATTAGTCACTCTGGCAATGAGATGAGTGAAATGAGAATTAAGTGGGTATATTGTGGCCAGTGTGTATAAGTGGCGTAAGCTTCCATTCCAACTAGCTCATGTAAAATCACATAGAGGTCTGACCCACCTGTCCAGCTCTCTACTCTTGGAGACATCCCTACTAAGTCTTCTAATTTAGATTTGCTTTCAAAACACCAGTTATATTTGTTTATGTGATTAAACTCCAGCCACAGTCCTAGAAACATTACTAAATCTTTAGAATTCAAATTGAAAAGCAAAATAAATATTACTTTAAGGGGAAGATTTTATTTCATAAATGTGGTTTAATTACATGTTAGTCTATTTTTTTTCCTTTGTGGTAACATCTTTGGAATTAAATTGGAAGCCAATGATAAAACATCTCAAAATCTGGGTTTACACCCAATTTTTCAGGAATGGATCTGAAATAAAATAAATTCAAGCTAAAGAACCCATATTCCAGGTTGAATAGTCCCTGTCTCCGGATCATACCTTACAAAGTTATTTACTTCCAAACAAAGCAAAAAATAATAAGTTTTTCCTATAGCAGGCTAAAAGTATCTAATAAATAACTTAAGCACCTTCCCCCATATACAAATAAAATTTTAAGTCCTGTGTTCTCAGTTGTTTGGGCCAGAACATAGTTATACTGAGAATCTGAGACATGAACAACAGTGGTCAGCTTTGAATAGGATTTTCTTATAAATATATTTTCATACTTGTTCGATTAGAACAAAATGCATCAAATATTAACTCGGGACTTGAAATCAATATATTCTTCTTCTTGAGTAGAAATAAGCAAGAAAGAGAAAATAAAATGTTAAACGTATTATTCTACTATAAAAAGTTCTATCTCTAAAAGAGCAATTTATTGTTTGCCTGTTGGGGGCTAGGCTCACAACAGGTATGAATTCCCATTACGCAGAGTTTCTTATGAGGGAAAAATGGCCAGAAACATTATTATTATATTTGATGAATAAGTAAATTTTACAGTTCAATACCACTAGTGTAAAATTTTACTTTGTTCTTATTCTGAGCCTTAAATCCTATTTCCTCTATTCTAAGATGCCACAGTGATAAAAGTGAAAGAGATAATTAATGTAATTACACTATTGGTTGGGGAGAAGCTGCTAACAACTTTTCTCATATCTTTGAAAACATCTAAGCTTCAGAAATTTTTTAATGTTTTTCAGAAAAAGATGTTACTTCAAATAAACCACAGCTTAAGGAAAGAGAATAATTCTCTCAATAATTGCCACTATAGAATAGCTGTGTAATAGTTGGGCATGAGTGTGTGTGTGTGTGTGTGTGTGTGTGTGTGTTTTAATTTGCAGAGAAATTTCATACCAAAAAGGACCCAAAAACAAAAACAAAATTAGAGCAAGAGTAAAAAGCAAAGACAAAAGAAATATAAGTTTCCTAAACTGTAAAGAACAAAAGGGTTTACCATATCCCAGGGAAAAATAAAACACCTACCTAGTCTGGATTTTTTTTTTTTTAATTACAATAGTGAGAAAAAGCACTGCCAATATACAGATGGAGACAATCAGGAACAAAGATCAGGACAACTGCAAACGTTTTCTCTGCCACACTAAATGCCTGCCCCCAAAAGAGTAGAAAACTGCACAGTTTTATGAGAATATTATTTTGTAGTCATCCAATTATTCACATGTACAGGCAAAAAAAAAAAGGCACTCTCAATTGTGGGCAAACTCAGAAAATGAACCACACATCCTTTTTCAAAGATATGACTGAAGACATAAAACAGCCAATGGAAAGATGAATCACAATTAAGAACTCAAAAATATAGTAATATAAAAGGGTAGCCATTGTTTTGTCCTCATCAAAGACTGTAATTCAGGGAAGTAGGAAGTGATTACAAACCCTGATAACATCATTAAGCAGCTGCTGTCAGAAAGGGGCTGAGGAAGTCTCCAGCAGGAAAGCACACTGTTTTCATGGCCATTTGGAGACAACCTCCGCACAGACTGCTGCTGCTCTCCTCTACAAAGAAAGGGTTTCTGGTTGAAGTACCTGGTACATAAAGAAACAAACCAATCTACAGAAATCCGCAGAAAACCTGGTTTGAAATTTTAGCTTCACATGCCTTCCAAGTTTGATGGAAGTTTGAACCTAGAATTCCGTATCTGGACAAATTTTCCAAGAAGAAGGGAAAATGCTCTTTGCAGACATGCAAGAGCACAAAAATTTTATATATTATGTACACATTCAAGAAATTTTCTTTGACTTTTTTTTAACCCCCAGAGTGTCCATTTCTTTTTTTAATTTTTTTTTTGAAAACATAAGAGTCCTTTAATACACGTGTTGAAATGGACACTCTGGGGGTGTAGGAATTCAAAAATGAACCCAAGAAACTGTAGGCCTAACCTAGAAATAAAATGGGGAAAAGTCCTAAAATGGCAGCTTTTCAGCCTAAAAAAGCATTCAAATTAGAATGGCAAGCCAGACAGCTCCAAGAAAAATGCTTTCCAGAAGAAAATAGGTATAATTAACATCAGTTATAGTTAATAAGGCTTTAGTGATAGTGGTACAGCATTCACCTTCCTCAGTCAAGAAAAAAAAGAGTCCTTAAAAATTTCAAGACAATGAACCAAACAAACTTGTATACAATGTGAAGGTTATACAATGTGAAGGTCCAAATATGAAGCAAAATAAAGGTAACACAATTCAGTGCAGTTTAGAAAAGAGTGTCCATTTCAAAAATTATTGAAGAATTCTCCACTGAACAGAGCAGATTTATAATTTATAAGGCTACATTCACTCCTCTACAGTTCCAAACACTTGATTACAGTGAAAATACAGATAAATATGTGTACATACACATATACATTGGTATTATTGGGAACATTAATTATTGTATGCAGTTTTAAGAATCAATCCATGCAACACAGGGGACAATTAATTTTACAGAACAAACTTTTTTTCATCAGTGTAAAAAACAATGGTGTAACTATGAGAAAAATGGAGATGAGTGGGGAAAGAACTGGGTGAACGTAAGGGGTCCCAAGTTTTTCATCTCACATAATTGGTGTCAAAGACACTGCTAAAAATTGGTGGATGAAGAAAGTGGTTCAAGTTGTAAAGTAACACATAAAGCTGTCATGTTAATTCCTTAATGATGAAATGAAAATCATACACAGAGTGAAAACTGAGTATGAAGGAGAGGGACATACAGAGGTGGTGTGGACTCAATTCAAATTTCAAAGTGGAGGGATGATAGAGATTTTGTTCTTTTTTTATCATTTAGTCACGTGTACTTCTCTCCAGGGTCCGCTCTGGGACATAGCCTATGCCATATGCTCGTGGGGTGGCATGCTTTACAAATGTTAACTCACTCATAACTAACACCGCACGTTCACCTTGCCGTGCAAAGCCACTGTGTCCAGGATCAGATTCTGTTCAGTTAGGTGGCTTATACCCTCCCTTACCAAAGAGCAAATTCATTTCTCGGGGCAGCCACCCTGCTCTCTACCCTACTTACCCTCCCACCCTCCTTCACCTGGGTGCAGTTTCTGGCTGTGAAATCCAAGGGCTCTCTCAAGTGTAAGCCCCAGGTTAATCTGGCCACACAACAGTTTTCAAAAAGACTGGACCACACGCCTGCCTTCTGCCCACTTCTCATGCCTTCTCATCCCACTTGCTCTGTGTCTTTTCCAAAACGCTCACCCGCCTCTCTTCCTTAGGCTCAAAACAAATGCAGTAGAGACTGTATGTGACTATTTACCTAGGTTCCCTGGTTTCTAGACATTTCCTCTTGCTTTGGAGGGACATGCACAACATCCCATGGCAAGAGGTGGTGAGCAAGCACTCACACTCATGCTCACAAAGGGATGGGTGTGGTCAACAGTTCGCTACTAGAAGGATTCAGCTAAGCTATCTATGATAATGTGACACTTAAAATCAGGGCCTTTTAAGGACATTTTTCTGAAGTTGCTACAACCTTGTGTCCATGGTGTGAGAAAGGTTCACTGGATCCTGGTACCTGTGAACTGTGTAGGCCGAGTCTCGGGCCGGGAGGGGAGCTGGGGCACCAGTGAGCTACCTGCCTGCTCCTGACTACTGTGCAAAAACACACTGTCCATCGGATGGTAAAGAAGAGGTCTCAGTTTGCTTTCTTTTGCTTTTTTAGTAAACATCATTACATTTCAGCTTTAGTTATCTTCCAAGACCTAAACAACCCGGAGTTAATATACTGTTGGGGTATCTTGAACATGTTTTCTGAAAATACAGTAAAACTACAATCACTAATTTTTTTGGCCATGAAGTCAAAACACGACGCAAACCACCACAGAAGCAACTCAAACGAAGCCCTTACACCATTTTCCCATTCAGATTTCTCTCTGATTGTAAGATATGAACCCCAGATGAGTTTTGTGCCTATTCTAATTCAAAGCTACTCTCACTTCATTAACACAATTCTTCATTTTTTTACTTCTTTGTTAGTGCTAAGGAGAAATTCCAGGCTTTAAAAGATTCAAATGACTTGTATCTAAATGAGACCTGGACACTCTCTTCTCAACATGCCGATTTACATGAAATCTCTTAAGAGTTTCTCTGCTTCCACAAAATGTGGGTGCCACTGCCCATCAGGCACAGGTCTGCCTCTTTGCACAAACAGTCCAAAACAGTTTTCCTGATCTGTTTCAACTTGAAGTGTTGTCAATATATGGATTGTCTTGCTTTCTAATTCAGTGAAAAATCTAGTTTTCCATTAGTCTCTGCCTTTCTAATTTTCGATGCAGCTTTACTAAATGTAATTATTAAAGGCAGATTCAAGAAAGCAATTACTGAGCTACTGAGTTGGATCTCTGAAGTCTTAATAAGTGGCAAAAAGTTGTAATTGCACTAAGTATAAAACAAATTTTTCTACATATTAGACATACACACCCTTGAATTTGTATGTGGAAGAGACAAACAGTATATAAAGCATCCTCTCTCAAAACACAAATTCTAACACTCATTTAAACTTTATTCCAAAGCAGCGCTGAAGGTCGTAAAGAGAAGGAAAGAACATTTCAGAGAGGCCATATTCTGTTTTTTTCCACGCTCTGTGACTTTAGTAAACTACTTCACTCCCCTGGACCCCCTTGTTCCCTCCATCTGTCAGTATGTGAGAATGTTGACCTGGATAGCACTCTAGCTCTACAGGTCTATGAGCATCTTTTGAATTCTTCATCTCTGCTAGGCTCAGTACTATATACAGGACAGAGCTTCCAAAGCTTATAATTTAGTAAAGAAGAAAAATATAATTAATATCAATACAGAGAAATACATGAGTGCTTATCCCAATGACATAAACCAAAATGCCCTCAAGCTGTACACAGAAATGGGGGATACAACTTCCTTGCAAATGATATAATTTGGCTTTATATCTATAGGCAAATAGTAAAGCATTCATCATGTCACTGAATGCTGGTCTTGGACAAACAACAAATTCTGCGAATGGAGCCACTGTCCCCAAACCAAAATGCCACTGAAACAACAGTTATGTCGCAATCCTTTAATCATCCTTAACTCAGCATTATGACATTATTTAATAATTTGTGAGAGGAATGAAGAGCAGGTTACTGTTATTATTTCACACATGAGAAGACCAGAGATAAGAAAAGTAAATGACTTCTCAAAAGCCTCATAACTAATCAGCAGTCTATCCTCCAGAATACGGTCATGGGCAGCCTTTCTGTAAAATTACTAAGGCCACAGGGGTCCTTGTCCCTGTAACTTTTTCACTCTCCAGAGAGCCCCTCCCTGCTCTTAGCGATGCCTCTTGGTCTGTCAGCACCACTCAACTCAGTGCCTGTTATTTACCCTGAACACCCTCAAGCTCCAGCAACCACTTTAATTCTGTCCTATATTAATTAATTGGTATGTGAAGACCTTCATGATTTCTAGAATCTGTGCTGACGGATTTGGGACAGAGTTCTTCCACCAAGGCCCGAGTATGTGTGGTGAGCGTCGTTATCACGACAACCGTTATTTTAAGGTACATCTGCAAACTTAGAGCCACAGCTCAGTGCTTTGTTCAGACCCCCTTCATGAATGTCTGACAACCACATGTGAAGCAAGGGAGAAAAATTTTTTTAAAGGAACACAAAAGCAAGCAAGCAAACCACATGCTTACTCCTTTGATTCTCAAGTTGATCATTCACACCGAATAACTCTGCCCAAGGTGTACTATGCTCAGTCTGGATGCCACATTTTAAGAATGTCACTGTCACACAAGACAGAGTCTTTTGCATGGAGAAGCCACAGCCTGGCCAGAGGTCTTTCCCTATGGCATTTGAGAAGCGAGAAGAGATGTTTGCCCTGGGGGGAGTGGTGTTTAAGTATTTACAGAGCAAATGAGTAAAGAGATCACAGTGAAGTTTTGTCAATCTCAGTAACAAAATTAAGGCCAGCTGGTAAATTTCCTGTACAGTCCAGAGCTGAGAAAAAGGATCATGACTTCAAGTTTGCCACGTAAGTAAGCGTAAGAGCCCATATCCCAAATCACCCAGCAGATAAGGCTGAACTGATGGCTTCCAGGCACCTCATATGAGGAAGGATTACTATCCAGCCCAGTTTCTGGTCAGAGATTGTATTTTGGGAAACCAGGCTACATGCCACTGTTAAATAAATAGCCTCTTTCTTTAAAGTGAGTCAGTAAGGGCAGGGGTGTCATTAAGCCATAGAAATAGCTAGCATAGAATTTGAGATGCAGAATGTTAAAGATAAAGGTCCCAGATCTATGATTCAGAGAAAAAGCATTTTACAAGGGAGCACCAAAAATGACATGTGGAATTAAAAGCTTCTAAAATACAAGAGTGTGATTACAAACACAAAATCTGAAATGGTCACTGTAAAGAATTAAGAGAAGTGGGTAAACATGGAACTTCTGGCTTTGAAACACCAAGAAAATGAAACAGGGCTCAAGAGATAAACTTTGAGGAGGGCAAAGGGGGTGCACCAAAGGAACCCACTCCACAGAGGATCTGGAAACAGAAAGCAGAGATCCAGGTCTCCCTGGAAACAAAGTCAGGAGCACATTTTCGTCATGCAGTCCGACTGAACAGGGCACATGTGTGGACACAGACAACTAACACAGAAACAAAAGCCAGATACAGTGGGGAGTACTGTGCAGTTTTGTCTTAATTCTGATATTAGATAGCCAGGCTCTCTTGGATAAATCATTTACTCTTTCTTCTGGCTCCAGTTACTTTATACTATTCGTAAAAATGTACAGATCACTTCTATGTTTAAACGTGCTACATGCTAGGGACACTGTGAACTAACAGCACAATGCCTAGTCCAAAATGCGCAGAGGGACAGGACAGACCAGAGACCAGAGAGAGAGCGTGAAAGGCAGCACGGTCAGGGCTTAGTCCCGAAGAAAGTGAAGAAGAGACTGAGGTCAGAGGCCTACATGGGGATTGAGGCCCAGAGGGAAGGGAAGGTTAGTTTAACAAGAGCAGCAGATTCACTTGAAGAACTGAGGACAGGAGCCTGGAGCTCAGGGGGAGGAAGGACCAAGAATACCCATTCATTGTAAAATAAGTAAGTCACAGGGATGAAAAGGACAGCATAGGAAATATAACTAATAATACTGTAATGACTATGTGTGGTGGCAGATGGTAACTACCTTATGGTGAGCATTTCAGAACGTATAAACATTGAATTACCATGCTGTAAAATAAACCTCAAACTATTATAATGTGGTATGTCAACTACAACAACAAAAAATTAAATAGATAAAAATGAAAGTAAAGAATAGCCCTTAGGTAGGCAGAGGCCAGGCCATTGAGGGACCTCGTAAGCCACATGAGTGATTGACCAGCCTTTATCACATGAGCAATGAGAGCCATTCAACGATTATAAGTAGGAGTTGACTTGATCAGAGGTGAAGAAAACTTTCTGACTGCAAAAAAAGCAGACTCTAAAGAGTTCGGAGTAGATGGAGAAGACTGACTAGCAAGCTATTAAAGTCTTCTCCAACGTTCTGCTCCCTTTCAGAAATGTTTTTTATGTTTTCCTGTAAGTATTTTATAATTACACCGTATCAACTTAAAAATTAACTCAGTCATATATAACAATTAAAAAGCTGGACCTTTACAAGTTTAAAAAGATACTGGCTAGTTCGCATTTTAAGAATGAAGTGACTAGGACCTTTTAAAAATCTTCTCCTCAAAGGCTATACTTCCTCCTATACACAAGACCATGGGAAAGCTGCTCTGCTGGTTAAGGTGAGGAGGAAACCGCTGGAGGTCTGTGGGGACTGGTCTAAGGAGGGAAGAGGGGCTGGGGGCCTCCGGCTTGCCCGCCCATGTGGAGCCCCCTCCAGGGCAAGAGGGCAGTGCAACTCAGCATCTGGCAGGTGTTCCCAGACGACACAAATCAAGAAAAAGCGGGGACAGGGAGGGGACCAGTGCCAGGAGGGGCACAGATACTATAAAGGCTGGCCTCAGGGGAAAGGCAAAGACAGAGCGCATCCATGGGGCACCATCGGTGCTGCTCCAGGGTGAAGTCAGCAGCCCGCTGAAATGGAAATGACACACCGTTGAGATGGAGAGAATGGAATTCTGAAAGACAGGACTATTTGTGTTGTCCTATAGAGGTCCCCAGATGAACCGTACACGCGAAGTGTCTGCTGAAAGGGCTTCACATACAGGTGTGCAGTGATCTACAATCTTCAGGTGAGTGCTCATCAGGATGAAACCATGGATTTTCAATTCATGACTGAGTTCACACATTAGGAAGATCAATTTTGGGTTCCAGTCAAAACTATGTAATGAGTAGGCTGGTGACATGATTCTGAAGTGGAAGAAGGAAGTACCGACCAAGGGCCTGGTTCCCGTCCACACACCACTGGGGGGAGGTGACCAGGGTATGTAACGGCCTAAGTATCTGTAGCCTATTCGTGTACTGTGGGAAGTGCCCTGAACACAGAGGAGATACCTTAAGCCAGTCTTAGGAAAGGGGATGGGTGGGGAACAGACTGAAAATATCCAAAGCAATGTTCTTTAGCAGCATTCCGTCCCACCTCCACCTCAATCTGATTAAAGGGGGGGATGTCAGGAACCACCCACCACCCAGTCTCCATCATCAATAGAACCACCACCTCCCTAAATTCCTTCTCCCCACCTCTCTCCACTCACTCATCAAAGCCTATCTCCCCTCAGGCTGGGCCTTGGTGGAAAAAGTGGGGATGGCTCATGTCATTTTGAACCCCGCTCCCTACCCTTAAACCCTGAAATGAAGAGGAAAAAACATAAAAGATAAAGTGGAAAGAAAAGAGAGTGGAGATGGATTCATATGAACAGAGGAGCAGCCTGGGCTGTAGTCCAGGGGATGAGCCTAGAAGAGGGGAAGTTTCCAAGACCTGCAGACATAATAGCAAAGAGTACCTCAAATTCCTGATCATCACAATGGGAGGACTAATGTTCTAATACAACTGTGCTCTACTGGATTTTTTCAATGACATTTCCCATTGTCAAAATACCTGGTGATTCTCTTAAATTCCTAGTCTTCTCCCTTTATGGCTGTTACTCCTAATAGTAAAGTGATGGTTCACTATTTATAGAATAAACTGATATCTTTCTGCCTTGAAGCTACAAGCTGTCAATGCACTCTGGCCTCCATGCTGCATTCCTCAATAGTGAAAAGCATGCACTAGAAAGAATTACTCCATTAGGTAATTTGCAAGAGATAACCACACCAATGTAATGTAATCTTGTATTTATTGCTGGGTCTGCCTCTCAAAATAAGCCATTCCTTCAGCAAGTACTGAGTTAAGGGCTTTCATGGGCCAGGCTCAGAGCTGGCGTACAGTGGGCAGCAAAAGAGACATGGTCTCTCCCCCATGGAACTCAGAGAACACATGGAGATGAACCAATTGTAAGCACATGATTCTGACTGGAACAGCTGCTGGAAGGAAACGTAGATGGTACCAAAATCCTCTTAACTGGGAGAAGCCTGGCTGAGTCTGGGCAATGAAAGACACCCCAGAGATTTAATACGGCACTCTACACTTGGTGATATGGACAGGCTAAGGCAACTGTCCTCACAATATACACATGCCCGGGTAGTTTACAGCTCTCTCCACTCTGAAATCCAGAGCCTGGACTTATCTTTGATAAATTTTTTAAAGCCCTCAAAACAAGTGTTATTATTTTCATGACCGAAGTGTCCCTGAATTTTAGTCAATCATATTAAAATCATTTAAACTAGTATTTAAGACACCCCCCCCCCCCACACACACACACACACTTTAATAGATCTGAATGCTTTTTTCTAGCTTTGGCAATGATCATTCTAACCAGAATGTTCTTGGAGTATGTGTCCAATATATGTAATATTGTTAATATGAGAACTACTGTATTATTTCTTTATGAGTATTTCAGACAGTTTCATATGTGAACTACATAAGTGTGTTTTTTTAATTAAATATTTTGAATAGGTGATACATTCAAATGTGGTTTAGAAAGTTTTTTTTTTTAATGATAGAAAACAGGGAAAAGTCTCCCTGGAACCTGGGACCTGTCTGGCCAGGCCACACCCTGCCTCCCGCTGTGGGCTCTTACTGTTAACAGATCCTGTGGCTTAACTGTGTGCGCTTTGGGATGTCTTACGTCCTTTCCGTCTACACCAAAGGCAGCGCATCACACACTGGCCTACCTCCTGCTTTGCAGCAGTGGGCCTTGGCCACCTTCCCACACGAGGGGCCCTCTTCCTCCTTGTATGGCTACATACGATTTGACTGCATGGATACTGTGTGTTAAAATAAATGTCTTTTTGACTATATCTCATTCTGGACTGACACAAACTTCCCTAATTACGGTTTTGGCAGTGGCTCATGGAGAAAATGGGTAGAAATACTCTATTTTCATTTGCCTTAATTGTTCTCTGTCAAATCGAATGGCAAGTAATTATTTTTGGTATATTTTATATGAACAATCTACACAATCACTATGTGTTTGTGTAGCTTACATAATTATTATCCTTAAATTATTTGAAAACATTTCTGTACTTTACACATACCAGGATCATTTTCCTGTGTGTTTATGTGGGAAAAGTGACGGCTGCTACAGTATCTGATCCATTACCCAGGGATGCCAGCTGTCAACCATAGCTCTGGCAGTGATTTCCCTCTCCTCTCTCCCTTCCCACTCTGGGTGAGCTGTCAAGTTTCTAGTTTCTGACATGCATTTACATCACTCAATGACATCTGACAGCAGCGAAAGGCCACAGAAAACTGCTTATTGATCAGAGCAAAACTAGTTGACGGAACAGATGAGGTTGTATCACAGAAACGCAGCCACAATCAGGTGATGACATTTTGCCCCCTGTACACAAGAGCTTAATGGAATACAACTTCATTATATCATGCCACTTGTGCTTAGAGCACCAAACCCATCTCCTGACTGTTTTGTCTATGTGGTGATGAGGACAATCTATTTGGGCTGGTATCAATGCATTTCCAACCTGATTCGTTCATGAACTCTCGCAAACTACTTGTGAATCTGTCCTGACAAATGCACCAAGAGACACTGAAATCTCAATCTTACTAAAATCTAATTGTGCTGCCCTTGAAAAAAAGAAAAAGAGAATTACTACTTTGTGAGCTATAACTCCTCAGTTTAATAGGCTTCTACATATGCCTTAAATAATCTGTAATACATGCAATAAATGCATGGAAGTAAAAAAGGGGATTTTGAAGTCCTATGCATTAAACATGTGACTCTAAACGTTTTCAAAATCAAGCAAATCCTCTGAAAACCAAGGCAACTAAGTGCCACAAAATCATGAAGGGGTTGTGCAGCCATCGTTGTCTTTACTTCGTGGGAATAAAAGTTAGATACGAAGTTAAAAAAACAAAAGAGATAAAAGTAAAACAGATTTGATAATTTCACCAAATAATACCAGTAAGAGAATAATTTCCCTAACTATATTTTATCTTTAGAAAGTGCTGTTAAACTAAAACAATTTAACGAAACCTAGCACGTGTAGCTCAATAAATTTATTAAGCACTCACTTATTGAAGAATATTTATCTTTTTTTTAATTAATATAATTTATTTTATCATTAATCTACAATTACATGTGCGATATTATGGTTATTAAACTACCCCTTCATCAGGTCCCCCCCACCAACCCCATTACAGTCACTGTCCATCAGCGTAGTGAGATGCTATAGAATCACTACTTGTCTTCTCTGAGTTGTACTGCCCTCCCCGTGCCCCCCCAACATTACATCTGCTAATAGTAATGCCCCTTTTTCCCTCTTATCCCTCCCTTCCCACCCATTTTCCCCAGTCCCTTTCCCTTTGGTAACTATTAGTCCGTTCTTGGTTTCTGTGAGTCTGCTGCTGTTTTATTCCTTCAGTATTTTTTCTTTGTTCTTATACTCCACATGTGAGTGAAATCATTTGATACTTGTCTTTTTCAGCTTGAAGAATATTTATCTTAAAGGTTCTTTTTATTTTTACTTGACAACTAGACTACAGCATAACATATACTCCCACACATTTGTCTGATCCTGTCTGTATGAGAATGTGCAGGAGATACTCAAAATTACTGAGAACATCTAGATCACATTAAACTACTAGGTAACAGGCCCCTTGTCTCCTTAGCACACCTCCGAAACCTTCCCTCCACTGGACTGTAAGCATTTCAAGGGCAGAAAAATATACTGTATGCTTCACTTTATCAACACATAATACTAAAACAATGCCTTGTCCATACAGTTGCTCATTAAAAATTTACTGCAAAAGCATTATTTATTTGTAAGGGCAAAATACTGAAAACAACCCATATTCCCAGCAACAGAAGACTAGTTGGATAAACTATGGCACCACCACCCAATGAAGTACCACATAGCCATTACAAATGATGAAGTTTCCTATTAACTCATATGGAGGGTTTTCTAGGATATACTAACTGAAACAAAAATGAATAAAGATTATAGTGTAATATGACACTACTGCTTATGAAAGAAAAAATAAGGAATGGAGGTATAAGAGAAGATGACACATGAGGAATAACTGAGTGTGTGTGTGTGTTAGTGTGTGTGTGTGTGTGTGTGTGTGTGTGTGTGTGTAAAACAGAACCACAAGTGTAAACCAGAACCTAATAAAAACAGTTATTCCTAGATATGTGCACAGAATAAAAGGGGAGCAAGACCTTAAAAAAAGTTTTTTGTAGTTTTGAACCAAATACATTGTTCTGTATATATTCAGAAGTTTAAATTATAGAAAAATAGAAAAAACAAACTCACAAATTGAATATAAACAGAGAAAAGAACCTAAATGTATATTAAATACCTTACATCACAATACAGAGTAAATAATTAAGTAAGCTGAACATAGTACTTTGACTACACAAACACAATGGGACAGTCTAAGACAAAAAGGACTGCATAAAAGTCTTAAATTTTATTTAGTATGCTTACTGTTAGAATAATTTGGGTCTTGAAATAATTTGGGTTATGAATGAAGAAAAAAGTTACATGAAATGTAGTCATAATTAAATATGTGTATATATTTATACTTTTAAATGCATATATCCATATACATAATAGCTATATAGTCTATAGGCACGTAACTCTCTTCCTTAGTTCTATCTACTGACAGGGCTTAGTAGTAGTGATGCATCATACCACACTTAGCATCCAGATCTTGGTTTCTAGATACCATCCCCCACTGAAAGGAAGAAAGGATCCTTGGAAAAGTCTAGAAATTGGGAAAGTAGAAGGGTGAACCTGCAAATTCTGGACAGAAAGCAAGACATGATGATCAATGACAAAAGGGCAAGTTCAGGTCAACATTCTTGAACAATTCCAATCAGGGAAAAATATCATTAGCTAAAGTAAGTGTGTAAAGTTTCATATGGTCAAAATACTTGATACATAAATCCTCATTTTGCAAAGGTACTTTGCAGAATAATAATTCAATTACGATCCCACTTCTGTCTGGAAGGGCATATACCAAATTCTTGCCCCCAAGAGGTGAAGGAAAGGGAAGAAAAGATGCTTTCTGTTTCTACTTCACTTTTGTATTACTAATATTTTCTTTTATAACTCTTGCAGAAAGTTACTGAAGGGATGAAAGTTTTAACCAATAATGTTCTGAAAAGGTACAAAAAGGATTATGGTTAAACTAAGATTCACTTTCTTAAAAACAATCAATTATAGTCAAAAGTTAACATTGGGAACTTCATGGTGAAGACAGGGCTGTAAGTTCATTCTTTAAAAAATACCCTCTAAATTGACATCTCTTCCTTACATGGAGTTGGAAAATCTCCACTTTGCTAATATCATAGTAAAAACTTATTCAGGCAAGAATTGTCAATGGATGCCGAATCAGGGAGGGAGGAAACATTTGATGAAGAAGAAAGTATGTACATAATCTTAAACTGTCTCCAAATGTTATTTATTAATTATAAAAAGAAAACTAGCAAATACACAACAAAACCTAACCAAGAGATCACCAATTATGGGTGAACAGAGACCATATCTCTCTCTGGATGTGACACCCTAAGAAGACAGTAACACTAATAGGGTTTTCCAGTCCCAAATCCATGACCTGAATCTACCCATTAGGAACCATCAAAGCCAAACTGAAGGACAGTCTATAAAATAAACTGACATGTCTTTTACAAAAATGACAATGTCATGGAAGACAGAGATGCCTGAGAGACAGTGCCAGACTAAAGGGGACTAAAAGGACATGACAACTATAGTCAATGATTCTGTAACATCTGCCTATGTTGACAGACAGTAGCTGTACTACTGGAGGGGAAGATTTACTAACATGGGTAACTGCTGAACCAATGTGTTGTATACTTGAAATTAATGCAAGATTGTATATCAGCTAGACTACGATTTTAAAAAATGAATGTATACACATAAACAGAATCAGAAATGAAGAAGAAATAATCACAGTGGATACCACAGAAATAAAAGAATTATTAGAGAATACTATGAAAGATTATATGCCAATAAATTGGACAACTTAGGAGAAATGGGCAACTTCCTAGAAAACTACAACATTCCAAGACTGACCCAGGAAGCAACAGAAAATCTGAACCAATTACCAGCAATAAAATCAAATTGGTAATCAAAAAGTTCCCCCAAAACAAAACTCCAGGTCCAGATGGCTTCACAGCCATCTACCAAACATTTAAAGAAGAGCTAGTACCCATCCTTCTTAAAGCATTTCAAAACATAGAAGAGGAGGAAATACTTCTAAACTCATTCTATGAGACCAGCATCACTCTAATACCAAAACCAGACAAAGACACCACATAAAAAGAAATTTTAGACCAATATCCCTGATGAACATAAATACAAGAATACTCAACAAAAATATTAGTGAATTGGATCCAAAAATACATCAAAAAGATCATCCATCATGACCAAGCAGTATTTATTCCAGGGATGCAAGAATGGTATAATATTCATAAATCAATCAATATTATATACCACATTACCAGAAAAGATAAAAACCACATGATCATTTCAATAGATGCTGAAAAAGCATTTGACAAAATTCAACATCCATTCATGATAAAAACTTAGAACAAAATGGTTATAGAGGATACATACCTCAACATAATAAAGGCCATATACAACAAACCCATAGCTAACATCATACTCAGTAGTGAAAAGGTAAAAGCTTTTCCTCTAAGATTGGGAACAAGACAAAGATGCCCACTCTCCCCACTTTTATTCAACATGGTACTGGAGGTCCTTGCCACAGCAATCAGACAACACAAAGAAATAAAAGGCATCCAAATTGGTAAGGAAAAAGTTAAACTGTCACTATTTGCAGATGACATGATATTATACATAGAAAACCCTAAAGAATCTGCAGAGACCAGCTCCACAAACCAGCTGAACCTGAGTGGAGTGGATGAGGAGCTTGAGGAAAATACAGAAAAAGATACAAAAAAGACACAGAAACCTAAGCTGGGATCAGGCAGTTCACCACCCACGGATGGCGGACAAACAACACAGTTTATTTTCTGAGCACCACTTATATACACAAGCTCATAATGATATCACTTCCATTTCCGGTGATCTCACTTCTGGTGATATCACTCCCTGGTGGCCGGATCTGGTGATGTCACTTCAGGGTGACATCATATCTGGCTCTCCCCATGTCCCCCTTTTTACTTTATTAAAAATGAAGGTAAAAAAGATAATAGATAGATATAATAGAGATTATAGAAAGTCTTCCCTTAAATATCCTGTTTTTAATAAAGCCCTTCCCTTAAGTTCCCATAGTGAACCATTTCTTTAATTTCCTATAGTGAAATAGAATAATGGGATTATGAACACAGCCTGGGCTGAGCGCGGGCAGCGAAGCAGCCAGAGGAGGAGGAGACCTCTCTGGGAGATGGTGGAGGTTCAGGCCTCTGCAAGGTCGTGGGGGGGGTGGTGGGGGTGGGGGAGGATCTGCACCTCACCTCTGCTGGCCCCCAAGTCCTCTCCTGATGGCCCCTCTGTGACTGTGCCTGTCTTAGGTTGTTCCTCCCATGAGGAATCTTACCCGTCTCTGGCTAACCAGCCATCCTCCAGGGCCAATCAGGGTGATGTGAGGTAGGAGAGTGAAAGGGAGGCAGCATCGGTTTTCTGTCTCCTTGGCTGTTTATGCCCCTATGGCCTCCATGCCCAGTGCCTGCTTTAGGGATCCCATGCCAGCCAACAAAGCCCTAGTTCAGGCAATATATTTTAGGGAATTCAGGCCATCTTTTATAATGCAAGATATTTCTTCTGGAACAACAGGGTAGTGAGGTTTTAGAAAAAGTTTCATTGGAGAAGGAAGGAGAAAGATCACAGAACCAGCAACAGGAAGAAAGGTGAAAAGACTGGAAAACCTCTAAAAGATTGGAAAAACCTCAAGGGGCTGGGAGCTCTCTCCCTTCTTTCTTTAACTGAAGTCATAGGTGATGTTGGGAGTTGAGGTAGGAGCACTTCTGGGGTGGTACCCACCCTCACCTCGGGAGCTGACCACTGTATGATGATGTTTGACCAGCCGTTCAGGGAGCCAGTGAGGACCTGTAGCAGACATGACCTCTCCCCCAGATAAGCACTGCTGCTGGAATCTAATTCTTTATCAGTTTAGGAATAATAAACTATAAATCACAAAAGACTTAACAATTTACAACAGTTAAAGATCTGAGGAGAACTTACTATAAGACAGCTGACATAAGGATATTTGGATGTATCTGTAATATAAAATATTTAATAAAGTTTCACATTATGCCTCTGTTAGTGCTTTCCAGGTAAGAGTATATTAAATAAGCCAAATTAGCCAAATATTTTCCCTAATGAGGAGGAAAAATTCCTCTGACATGTTTCAGGGGCCCTCTGGAAAATATCAGAGTTAACTAGAAATAAAAGCATCTTTTTGAAATTAGTATTGGGAAGTTGTCAAAAGAAAGTTTCTAAGGCACTTGCCTAAATAGAATTATAGGTTATTAAATAATACTTATTATTTAACCAGAATGACAATAAAAAGGTTTAAAGGCAAATACAGGTTACCCAGCTGTTAACAACACTTAGCTTACAGTCCTTTTAATATTAAGATCTTATTTTCTTAAGCAATCAATAAACAGCTGTACTTAAGAACAAAGTTACCTTCTTTACTCTCAATACAATGTCTTTCCATTCCTTCTATCTCCTCTTATCAAACACATTCTTTAGCACACAGAAATGTTTTCCTTATTATATTAAGTAGTTTTAATTACAACTTAAAACCATTAGGTTGGACACCACAGAAATACAAAGAATTATTTGAGAATACTATGAAAATCTGTATTCTAAAAAATGGATAACCTAGAAGAAATGGGCAACTTTCTAGAAAAATACAACCTTCCAAGACTGACCCGGGAAGAAACAGAAAATGTGAACAAACCAATTACCAGCAATGATATTGAATCAGAAATCAAAAAACTACCTAAGAACAAAACCCCTGGACCAGATGGATTCACCGCTGAATTTTATTAGACGTTTAGAGAAGACATAATACCCATTCTCCTTAATGTTTTCCAAAAAATAGAAGAGGAGGAAATACTTCCAAATTCATTCTATGAAGCCAAAATCACTCTAATACCAAAACCAGGCAATGACACCAACACCACACACACACAAAAAACTACAGACCAATATATCCCTGATGAACATAGATGCAAAAATATTCAACAAAATATTAGCAATCCAAATTCAAAAATACATCAGGGGGATCATATACCATGATCAAGTGGGATTCATCCCAGGGATGCAAGGATGGTACAACATTCGAAAATCCATCAACATCATCCACCACATCAACAAAAAGAAGAACAAAAACCACATGATCATCTCCATAGATGCTGAAAAAGCATTTGACCATCCATTCATGATAAAAACTCTCAACAAAATGGGTATAGAGGGCAAGTACCTCAACATAATAAAGGCCATATATGACAAACCCACAACCAACATCATACTTAACAGTGAGAACCTGAAAGCTTTTTCTTTAAGATCGGCAACAAGACAAGGATGCCCACTCTCCCTGCTTTTATTCAACATAGTTCTGGAGATCCTAGCCACGGCTATCAGACAACACAGAGAAATAAAAAGGCATCCAGTTTAGTAAGGAAGAAGACAAACTGTCACTGTTTGCAGATGACATGATATTGTACATAAAAAACCCTAAAGAATCCATTCCAAAACTACTAAAACTAATATCTGAATTCAGCAAAGTTGCAGGATATAAAATTAGTACACAGAAATCTGTTGCATTCCTATACACTAATGATGAACTAGCAGAAAGAGAAATCAGGAAAACAATTCCATTCACAATCGCAGCAAAAAGAATAAAATACCTAGGAATAAGCCTAACTAAAGAAATGAAAGACCTATATATACCTTGAAAACTACAAGACACTCCTGAGAGAAATTAAAGAGGACACTAATAAATGGAAATTCATCCCATGCTTTTGGGTAAGAAGAATTAATATTGTCAAAATGGCCAGCCGCCTAAAGCAATCTACGGATTCAATGCAATCCCTATCAAAATACCGACAGAATTCTTCAACGAACTGGGACAAATAGTTCTAAAATTCATATGGAACCACAAAAGACCGCGAACAGCCAAACTACTCCTGAGAAGGAAGAACAAAGCAGGGGGGATCTCACTTCCCAATGTCAAGCTCTACTACAAAGCCACAGTAATCAAGACAATTTGGTACTGGCACAAGAACACACCCATAGACCAGTGAAAGAGAATAGAGAGTCTAAATACTAACCCAAGCACATATGGTCAATTAAGATATGATAAAGGAGCCATGGATATACAGTGGGAAAATGACAGCCTCTTCAACAGCTGGTGTTGGCAAAACTGGACAGCTACATGTAAGAGAATGAAACTGTACTCTCTAACTCCATACACAAAAGTAAACTCGAAATGAATCAAAGACCTGAATGTAAGTCATGAAACGATAAAACTCTTAGAAGAAAACATAGGCAAAACTCTCTTGAATATAAACATGAACAACTTCTTCATGAACATATCTCCACAGGCAAGGGAAACAAAAGCAAAAATGAACAAGTGGGACTATATCAAACTAAAATGCTCTGTACAGCAAAGAACACCATCAGTAGAACAAAAGGACATCCTACAGTATGGGAGAATATATTCATAAATGACATATCTGATAAGGGGTTGACATCCAAAATATACAAAAGCTCACACACCTCAACAAACAAAAAGCAAATAATCCAATTAAAAAATGGGCAAAGGATCTGAACAGACACTTCTCCAAAGAACAAATTCAGATGGCCAACAGGCACATGAAAAGATGCTCCACATCACTAATCGTCAGAGAAATGCAAATTAAAATTACAATGAGATATCACCTCACACCAGTTAGGATGGCCAACATCCAAAGGACAAATAACAACAAATGTTGGCAAGAATGTGGAGAAAGGGGAACCCTTCTACACTGCTGGTGGGAATGTTTAAATAGTTCAACCATTGTGGAAAGCATTATGGAGGTTCCTCAAAAAACTCAAAATAGAAATACCATTCGACCAGGAATTCCACTCCTAGGAATTTACCCTAAGAATGCAGGAGCCCAGTTTGAAAAAGACATATGCACCCCTATGTTTAACGCAGCACTATTTACAATAGCCAAGAAATGGAAGCAACCTAAGGGTCCATCAGTAGATGAATGGATAAAGACGATGTGGTACATATACACAATGGAATATTATTCAGCCATAAGAAGAAAACAGATCCTACCATTTGGAACAACATGGATGGAGCTAGAGGGTATTATGCTCAGTGAAATAAGCCAGGTGGAAAAAGACAAGTGCCAAACGATTTCACTCATCTGTGGAGTATTAAGAACAAAGCCAGAAATGAAGGAACAAAACAGCAGCAGACTCGCAGAACCCAAGAATGGACTAACAGTTACCAAAGGAAAAGGCCCTGGGGAGGACGGGTGGCAAGGGAGGTAATGAGGGGTAAAAGGGGCATTACGATTAGCATACATAATGTAGGGGGGGCACAGGGAAGGCAGTATAGCACAGAGAAGACAAATAGTGATTCTATAACATCTTACTACGCTGAGGGACAGTGACTGTAATGGGGTATGTGGTGGGGACTTGATAATGGGGGGTAATCTAGTAACAACAATTTTGCTCATGTAAGTGTATATTAATGATACCAAAAAAAAAAAAAACGATTAGGTACTTTAACCTTCAACGAACACTGAAGAATAGGCCATTGTAAACTGTAACACCAGCATTCCTCAGATTGATACATTTATGAACATATTTTATCAGTTCTGGAAATGTGCCTTATAGCACAATTTCTCACTAAGCATAAAATATGTCTATATAACTTAGCCAAAATTTATGTCTATATAACTTACCACAAAAATTCTTAGGCTGTTTGCAGATATACACACTGTTATACATTAATATACTATTATTATTAAGGTGTTCATTTGCTCCACTTGTTTACTCATTCTTATCACGCATGCTAGATTACTTATAAAACTTTTTACCAAACATTAGACAAAGTCAAGCGTTTCTTTAAGCATCTTTCTGAAAGACTTAACAGATAACATCAACTTAAATGACTTTAAGTAAACTTAGGCAGCTGATAACTATAAGGACATGTCCATTTCAGTTAAATTAGCATTAATGTTTAATAACTTTTATTAGAATATCTGGAAGTTTTAAAATGTTCAGTTTTTGCAAGTATTTGTATGTAAGTTTTATTAATACCATCCGGAGGTAGAAAATATTTTTCATTGACATACATACAGTTGAGATGTAATGACCACAGTCAACATAAAAGAATACATACACAGACAAAAACTGATAGAAAGATTTTCTAGTTACTAATATTCAACTGCAAAGTGATGATGTAATTATGGGCTGAGCTATTGTCTGATGAAAAGTAAGTTAAAGATGGAATTCATTCTTCCTTCTACTATATAGTTTATAGCTGGGCTTGCATGCTAAATTAATTGCCCAGTTTGCAAATTACTACAGAGAATGAGGTAAAGTTGCAAAAGGAGGGAGCAGGAGATAAGGAGAGGTTATTTTAGACTTTCCAAAGTCAGCTAGCTCTGACTTGGAATGCATAGGCACGTCATCATTCCCCCCCTTCCTACGATCCAGATTCTTTCTAAAAGTATTGCTGTTTCTTCTGGGTTAGTTTCTGCTCATATTCAGGAGGCAAAGATTCATCACTCCCTAAGGCCGTGGATTTTACAAGCGCCTCATAGCCAGTCACCGCCTGTTTAAGTTGTTCAGCCACAACATTCTCTTCAAGAGGTTTATCTGGCAAACAGGAGGCTGAGAGGGAGGAGCCCAAACTTTCTTTCACTAAATTCCACAGGGCAAATGTTTCCACGGGAAAGTCCCGAGGCCCATGAAGGGTCAAGTGCCATTTAAGCTGCAGCCCCACCTCTTGCCAGTCTGCTTAAAAGCAAGAAAAGCTTTCAACTGCCAGCTGCGCTCATTACTGCTGTGGGTGTGAAACATAGCTTTAAGCACAAGTACAAAGAATGACTGGTCTTTTGATACAGACTGACCCATAGCTATAGCTTTAAACGTACAGACAAAAATTTGAGGGTCCACAGTCCTTGGACCCTTGCTATCCCAAGTTTTACTCCTGATGCTACTCCTCCCGTACTACCTCTAGGACTTGACCAAGTCCATACCTTATAGACGTGCTTCTGTTCACCAACGGGAGCTGCTCCTCACTGAAAGCTCCGGCCGTGCACTCGAGACCTGACTCTTCTCAGGTCCCCTTCACTCCGGACTCAGGTCCCTGTTCGGGCACCACCTGCAGAGACCAGCTCCACAAACCAGCTGAACATGAGTGGAGTGGATGAGAAGCTTGAGGAAAATACACTAAGAAAAATGCAGAAAAAGACAAAAAAAGACACAGAAACCAAAGCAGGGATCAGGCAATTCACTGCCCACGGATAGCAGACAGGTGACGTAGTTTATTTTCTGAGCACCACTTATATACACAAGCTCAGAGTGATGTCACTTCCATTTCTGGTGATCTTACTTCTGGTGATATCACTCCATGGTGCCCGGATCTGGTGACGTCACTTCCAGGATGACATCATATCTGGCCCTCCACAAGACTTCACCAAAAAACTACTAGAACTAATAACTGAATTCAGCAAAGTTGCAGGATACAAAATCAATACTCAGAAATCTGTTGCATTCCTATATACTATGAACTAGCAGAAAGAGAAATCAGGAAAACAATTCCATTTACAATCGCATCAAAAAGAATAAAATACCTAGGAATAAATCTAACCAAGGAAGTGAAAGACCTATACTCTGACAACTATAAGACACTTATGAGAGAAATTAAGGAAGACACCAATAAACAGAAATCTATCCTGTGTTCATGAATAAGAAGAATTAATATTGTCAAAATAGCCATCCTGCCCAAAGCAATTTACAGATCCAACGCAATCCCTATCAAAATACCAACAGCATTCTTCAATGACCTAGAACAAATAGTTCTACAATTCATATGTAACCACAAAAAAACCCAAATAGCCAAAGCAATCCTGAGAAAGAAGAACAAAGCTGGGGGGATTATGCTCCCTGACTTCAAGCTCTACTACAAAGCTACAGTAATCAAAATAATTTGGTACTGGCACAAGAAAAGACCCATAGATCACTGAAACAGAAAAGAGAATCCAAATATAAAACTACACATCTTGGTCAATTAATATACAATAGGGAAAAGACAACCTCTTCAATAACTGGTGTTGACAAAACTGGACAGCTACATGTAAGAGAATAAAACTGGATTATTGTCTAACTCCATACACAAAAGTACACTCAAAATGGATCAAAGACCTGAATGTAAGTCATGAAACCATAAAACTTTTAGAGGAAAACATAGGCAAAAAAATCTCTTGAATATAAGCATGAGCAACTTTTTCCTGAACACATCTCCTAAGGCAAGGGAAACAAAATAAACAATGAACAATTGGAACTACATCAAACTAAAAAGCTTCTGTACAGCAAAGAACACCATCAGCAGAGCAAAAAGGGCATCTTACAGTATGGGAGAATATATTCATGAACAACTCATCTGATAAGGGGTTAACATTCAAAATATATAAAGAAGTCACATGCATCAACACCCTAACAACAAATAACCTGATGGATCTAGAGGGCATTATGCTCAGTGAAATAAGCCAGGTGGAGAACGACAAATACAATATGAAAAACTACAAAAAAAGATTAAAATGTATTTCTAGATCAATGAAAACAAACTTACATCTGACCCTAAATTTCCAAGCACCATATTTGCAAACTTCAATCCTCTTGTACCTATGTTGGTTTGTTAAATGAAGGTAGCATTCTGGTTGCTAATGTTCAGGAATATCTTCAAACTCTATTTCTTGTCCTTACAAGTAAGGAACATATCTTACATGTGCTTGACTGAATCACTCCACACATATTTAATGAACACTGTCTTATGCTGTGAGTTTATGATGAATGAGGCACTGTGCCAGCTATGTGCTTGCAACACAAAGGCCTCTTTTATCATAGATGCTTATAATGGGTGACTGAAAGACACTGTTGTGGACATTGTCCTCTCACTGTACTCTGACCTTCTTCTCCCACTGTGGTATCTACAGGAGTAGGTGTCAGGAATGGACTGACATTCCCAGCTCCAGAGATGCTCCCTATTTCAACTCTACCCGATTCACAACCCTTGCCATGGTGATTGCTCAGGTAGCCCTGGCCTCGGCCAATCAGCACACAGAATTTCCCTGGCAACAGGATTGGTTGCAAAACTAATGGAGATAGTGAGATATAAAGGGAGATATATTTGTTCAGAGCATCTGGGGAAAACTACCCTTACTCTGAAGAATACCTTCTCTCCTCTGGATGTTGTAATATACAAAAAATAATGTCCTTAATCTGCACCTTGGTTACCATTTTGTCACGGGGTGGCAGCTAGGAGGGACTGGCAGGTGGTCAGGTCCCCTCACTCAACCTCTCAGTCTTGTTCTCACAAATATAAAATGGCAGTGAATCTTCCTGCAGCTCACTTTATTCCAAGGTAGTATGTGCACTGTGGTTACGTTAAAAACAACAAAGCCCGCTGAGAATTGAGATGATACTAAAGTATTGCTAATTCTGTGGTAATATTTGCATTTCTCATTGTGTTTTCTAAAAAGTCAGATATTCACAGGGAAATATTTACAGTTGAAATTATATACTGGATTTGCTTTAAAATATTCCACAATTTTTTTTTAATGGAAGAATGAGGGGTGGTCAAAAAAGAATTTAAAATACTGAAGGTGAGCAATGGGTAAATGGTGGTTCATTATATTGTTCTATTTTTGTATTTTAATCCATAAAATACTAAAAAATGATCCCTGCATATATCTCAATATTATGATAGTGTATATATGAAGCAGCCTGAAGTACTGAAGAGTATGATACAGCTAGTAAATCTGTGAAAGGCTCCTGATCCTAAGAAAAAGAGATTTATAGAAGCACAACCCAATCACAAACATATAGTTCAAATGGACTTGAAAAACCATCTAATCCAATGGTTTGATATTATTTAAAGCTATGAAAAAAGAAATCTAATACAGTCAAACTTTTGTGTTATCTAAGGAGTAATTCTAGTTTTATAAAATACTAGCCTATTCTGTCATGCAGAACCCGCTTACCCTCATGTCCAGTGCACTTTCACCCCCAGCTTGCAAGACAACGCAGCCAAGTCGATCGATTCCCTTCTTGCGGAGAATTCTTGGCTCAGGCAAATTGTAGGATTTTACCTTCAGTGCTCCCATTTTCCTGCCTCCACATGCTTTTTCCTGGGAATAGCATCAACTTTTACGCATTTTTATCTTTTGTACTGAGTGACCTAGAGCTGTATTTCTAGCCAAAACCGCTACAAACCTGAACTCCAAAAACAAATTGCCTTACATTCCAGGGAAAATTCAACAGATCCCCATGTAAAATCCTCTCCTGCTTCAGTCCTTATCTGGTCACTGGCCCGCACATCCACAGGAGTCACATCACATCACCAGGCCCAGGAGTTGCTGGTAGACATTCCCTTCCCTGTCCAACCTGCCTTAGCTCAAGCCCTCACTCTTCCTTCTGGTCATTTTGCAAGCATCTTAAATGACTAAATGCCCCGGGGGTCAGCTTTCTAAATACAAAGCTCATCATGTTACTTCCTTCCTTAAAACTCTGCCAGGACTTCCCACTGTCTGGGCTTGAAGTCCATACCTCTTTATGGCTCCAGGTTAGAGAGCTGGTTTCTCCCCACCTGTCAGTCAGCCTGCACAATACAGTCCCTGCTACTAATTCTAAACTCCAGCCGCACCCTGACCCCAGGCCAGCCCACCGAGCGCTTTCCACCTCAGGAGCACTGCTTTTCTTCTCCCATTAGAAACTCAGTTATTCGTTATTCACTGTAGTGAATTCTTATTATTTGACAGGCCCTATACCAGGGCACAAAAGAGGAGACTGACACTGGCCAAGTCTCAAGATGCTTAGAGCCTAGCAGGGGGATGGATAGTAAACAAATAAGCTCTGGGGGCAGGGAGAGCCCAGCGGGTAGAGCATAACTTCCTGAAGAAGTAATATTTGAGCTTATCTGCATTTTGTTACAGTATCCTCTCCTGCTTCTTTATAAACTAAATGATTTCGAAATGCCCTCCTCCCTCTTTTCTTTTTCTTTTTTTGGTGAATCTGGGAGTTAAAAATGCCTTTCCCCTGCGATGAGATTTTGCTCTGCACTTCCTCTTTCTAGAATTCACAATCCCAGCAAAAACCTAATCAGATGCCAAGTCAGCATTCCTAAGCGCCCCAGCACACCACCCTAAGCAAAGCAAAGCAGAACTGCTCCCTCCCTCCTCATGCCTGAAGCTGACATCAAGGCACCCTGACTCTTCCTTGGCTCCCTCTTCCTGGACGGCCTTAGACTCCCTCCCGTCAGGGACAACATCCTTCTACCGCTCAAATCCCCACCTGACACAGCGCAGGCCCATAGTCAATGTTTGAACGTTAAAAGGGCCAAAATTCACTCTTTACAGATAAGTAACTTTGCACACTGAGCATAGCTTTGTATAAAACCTTTCGAGTAACAACTGAACAATATCTATAAACACATTAAAAGGCACAGAAGTGCCACTTCTAGTTAATGGTCTGCATAAGTCTTAGAAGTAGGCATTAAAAAAGTATCTACAAGGATGTCTTATTTCAACATTTGACATAGTTGCTAAAAATTTGAAGCAAATGTCCATAGCAATCGACAGAGATCCAAGTAAGCAAATTAGGGTGAGTTCCATCTGCTGTAGATCCCTTTTTCTAGTAGTTAGAAGGAGGAGACAGATCTATTCACATTGACACAGAAAGATATACATAAGTTGGAGGATGACTATTACAGTAAAATCTTGCCATTCTTCTAAAAAAGAAAAATGTTTCCAGGCATAGGGGGAAAAGTCTATATATATAGGAAAGCACCCCTACATTTTATCTGAGGGCATGGGACTATAAGCAAGGAGAAATTGCCATCCTTTTCTGCATGAATCAATCACTGAATTTATTAGAATGTGATATACTTAAGACACAAACATAATCCTTAAGTGAAAAGTTACTTTTATACTAAAGTATGCATTATTTTATCAGTTTCTTGTTGAGAACTCTGAGATTATGTTTTTAAATTCTGGGTTTTTTTTTTAAGATGAAATATTATTCATTGCTATATTTTCAGCACCTAGAATAAAGACATAAAGCACTCAGTTAATATCTGCTGAATAAATAAGAGATGTGCTGGGAAGGGAAAAAAGTATCTTACAGCTGCTTCACAAACTCACAAAGGAAAAAAGTCATTTGCAAAAGGTATCTTAACAGTATTGTTACCAAGCTACAGGAGTTAGGCTTTTATAAAAAAGAAGTTTCAAGTAGTGTGTAATTCTAGTTCCTCAACGCTATTCTCTCATTAGATATTTGATCCTTGTTAGACTGCAGAAAATGAACTACCAGCTTCCTATGCCTACTTCTGGTCCGGGATATCAGCAGGTTATAGATGTAATGGGACCAAAGTGGGTATATTTTTTATTTTATTTTGAAATAATTTCAAATGTACATAAAAGTACAAGAGTAATATGAAGAATTCCTCTACAACCACATTCATGAATTTTTTACATTTTACCACTTCTGCTCTATAATTCTTTTTTCCTGCCCACTCTCTCTTACATATATGCAATTTCTTTTCTCTGGACCATTTGAGATTAAGTTGCATCCATTATAACTCTTTAACCCTCACTATTCCAATGTATATGTCCTAAGACAAGAATATTCTCTTAACATAGCCACAGTAAAATTGTCAAATCAGGAAATTTAACATGGACACAATATTTTGCAGTCTGTTTTCCAAATTTTTCAGTTGTCCCAATAATGTCCTTTATAGCATATTTTTTTCTTCCTAGTGCAAGATCCATATATGCATTTTAGTTGGTTGTCATGTCCTTTTAATTTTGCAATTTATTTTTTAATAAACTCAATTTTGAAATAATTTTATATTTGCAGAAAAGCTGCAAAGTTTAGTGCTTCAGCTAGCTTCTCCCATGGTTAACATCATACATTACCATGGTAATGTCAAAACAAGGAAACTAGCATTGGTACATGACAATTAAGAAAGTTCCAGACTTTTGGATTTAACTAGTTTTTCCACTAATGTCCCTTTTTCCTGTTCCAGGATCCAATCCAGGATATCACATTGCCTTTTGTTTCATCTCCTTTAATGTAATACTAAGTTAATAGTCCAAATTGTATTATACTGTCTGAAAAATGAGGCACGCATGTTATTAGAAATGAACCTGTTATTTGGGTGATTTCATATATTTCTTGGATATTTGTGCCATTTGGCAAAAGCCTATTTATAATATCACACCAGTTTATGACAGAATTTGACACACCCTAATGGTGAAAGGCATAAACAGTGGGCTCTTGAGTCTGCATTCAATTCTTGCCTCCAGCCTTTAGTGCAAAGTCTGACTTGGGGCAAGCTATTAAATCTCCCTATGTCTTATTTTCCTCATCTGTAGAACAGGAGAATACTAATACCTACCTTAGAGGGTGATTTGAGGATTAAATGAGATAATCTTTGCAAAATGCAAGTAGTGGTGGTGGTGTTTCTAGCTATGTTTGTGATTTAAGTCTTCTTATTTTGAGTAGGGACTGCTTTGAAGTTTACTTTTTTTTAAGTTCTTCAATGTGAATTAATAATATAAACAAGTCAAGGAGAAGTATTTATGCTTTATACAACTAACTCTTGGTAAATAAAGTACTTCTGAAGCGGCAATTAAATACAACCTACTGGTATTCTTATTACAACTTTCAAAATGAGTGCTCAATTCAGGTTTAGTTTCCCAGCCTCATTTACTGCATAGATTTTTTTGTTGTTCGTTTTTTTTGCTACTGCATCAGGTTTTTCTGTTGTTCAAGATCATAAAGGCTAATATATTTATGTAAACGAGTAGAATGTAGTATCCAGGGCATAGAGATACATTATTTCTCACTTTCTCCATTCTCTCCATCCCTCTGATGCCTGGGGTTCTTGTTCACGAAGCCGAAAAATGAGCTTAGCAAACAGTCAAGATAGGAGAGCAAGGTACAGGCTTTTATTTAGAATTAAAGTGAAAGGCCAGA
Organism: Smutsia gigantea; assembly: GCA_032199065.1. Lineage (NCBI taxonomy): Eukaryota > Metazoa > Chordata > Mammalia > Pholidota > Manidae > Smutsia > Smutsia gigantea. Next base: position 11,211 of record JAVSCE010006797.1, on the reverse strand, counting down.
GCTCCCGGCTCACACCAGGAGTGGACAAGAGAGTCCGGTGTGCTGCGTTGTCTAGGGGTTTTATAGGCAGATGAGGATTTTTCGAGAACATGAAAAAAGCTTAGGGGTGTGGACTTATTAAGCCATCCTAGGATATTTACAAGTAACTTGACACAAGTAACCTCCTGCTCTGTTGATTTCTCCCAGGGATACCAGCATCTTGGTCTGGGGGCATATGAAACAAGGCCACCTGCTCAGCCTGACCTCAAGGTGGGGCTGAGGCATTGTTTGCTGAAGAGTAAATTAAGTGCAGTCTTATCTTTAAGGTGGAATCCTTCTTGCCTTTTACTGTGTTATGGCTGGGCTTGCATGCTAAATTAGTTGCCAAGTTTGCAAAACCACTCCATCAGACCTGAAAGAGGAAGGATAGCACCTAGGCCTGGGCCTTTTAGCATGCTAAAGTAATTCTTACACATGATTACAAATGATTAGCATAATAAAAACATATGCTACTCTTCTTTATCTGAGGAACATTAACTGATCTTACTGAAGAATGACCCTAGAGCTTAATGTTTAACACAGAGTTTGGTAGGGGATTTCCTTGCATGTAGTTACATTGCTCTGACTGCAAATATTCTGCCTTGCTTTTTCCGGAGGCCCTCACCCTACTCTGACTACACCTACAGTCCCTGTCTCACCTCTGAGCATCCCTCCAAACAAAGGAGCTTTGAGGCTCCTATCTTGCACCCTATGCTGATTGTTCAAGTACTCAGTCAGCATTGTAATGGACTTTTCTGTTATTTTGCTTTGCATGTGTCTTTTCTGTTTTAATTTTTTATTGCCTTGCTCCCCCCCTCCCATTTAAAAGTAACTGTTATGGAAAATTTCAACATATACAGTGGTGGAGAGAATAATGACCTGTTTACTCAGCATTAAAATTATGAAGTCACTTCCCTATCAAAATACCACCAGCTTCTTCAATGAACTGGAAAAAATAATTCTAAAATTCATATGGAACCACAAAAGACCCCGAATAGCCAAAGCAATACTGAGAAGGAGGAATAAAACGGGGAATTACGCTCCCTGACTTCAAGCTCTACTACAAAGCCACAGTAATCAAGACAATTTGGTATTAGCACAAAAACAGACCCACAGAACAGTGGAACAGAATAGAAAATCCAAACATTAACCCAAACATATACAGTCAATTAATATTTGATAAAGGAGCCTTGGATATACAATGGGGAGATGACAGCCTCTTCAGCAGCTGGTGTTGGAAAAACTGGACAGCTACACGTAAGAGAATGAAACTAGACTACTGTCTAACCCCATACACAAAAGTCAACTCAAAATGGATCAAAGACCTGAATGTAAGTCATGAAACCATAAAACTCTTAGGAAAAAACATAGGCAAAAATCTCTTGGACATAAACATGAACGACTTCTTCATGAACATATCTCCCAGGCAAGGGAAACAAAAGCAAAAATGAACAAGTGGGACTATATCAAGCTGAAAAGCTTCTGTACAGCAAAGGACACCATCAGTAGAACAAAAAGACATCCTACAGTATGGGAGAATATATTCATAAATGATGTATCCAATAAGGGGTTGACATCCAAAAAATATAAAGAACTTACGCACCTCAACAAACAAAAAGCAAATAATCCAATTAAGAAATGGGCAGAGGACATGAATAGACACTTCTCCAAAGAAATTCAGATGGCCAGCAGGAACATGAAAAAATGCTCCACATCGCTAATCATCAGAGAAATGCAGATTAAAACCACAATGAGATATCACCTCACACCAGTGAGGATGGCCAACATCCAAAACACGAACAACAACAAATGTTGGCGAGGATGTGGAGAAAAGGGAACCCTCCTACACTGCTGGTGGGAATGCAAATTAGTTCAACCATTGTGGAAAGCAGTATGGAGGTTCCTCAAAAAACTCAAAATAGAAATACCATTTGACCCAGGAATCCCACTCCTAGGAATTTACCCTAAGAAATGCAGCAGCCCAAATTGAAAAAGACAGATGCACCCCTATGTTTATCACAGCACTATTTACAATAGCCAAGAAATGGAAGCAACCTAAGTGTCCATCAGTAGATGAATGGATAAAGAAGATGTGGTACATATACACAGTGGAATATTATTCAGCCATAAGAAGAAAACAAATGCTACCATTTGCAACAACATGGATGGAGCTAGAGGGTATTATGCTCAGTGAAATAAGTCAAGCCGAAAAAGACAAGTATCAAATGATTTCACTCATATGTGGAGTATAAGAACAAAGAAAAAAACTGAAGGAACAAAACAGCAGCAGACTCACAGAACCCAAGAAGGGACTGGGGAGGATGGGTGGGAAGGGAGGGATAAGGGGGAAAAAGGGGCATTACTATTAGCAGATGTAATGTTGGTGGGGCACAGGGAGGGCTGTACAACTCAGAGAAGACAAGTAGTGATTCTATAGCATCTCACTACGTTGATGGACAGTGACTGTAATGGGGTTGGTGGGGGGGACCTGATGAAGGGGGTAGTTTAATAACCATAATATTGCACATGTAATTGTAGATTAATGATACCAAAATAAATTTTTTTTTTAATTATGAAGTCACAGCCAATTTTCTTTCCTTTTCTTTCCTGTTACTCCTCGCCCATCCTCCCCGATTTCTTTTGAAGCAAATCTGAGATGGACCTGTGATTATTTTCAGTTTGTATGTCTAAGAAAAAGAGGACTCTTTTAAAATATAATCACAATATTATCATACTTAAAAATAAGCAATAATTCATCAATGTCAAAAATATCCATTTTTACATTTCCTTAATTTTCCCATGCATGTTCTTTTGTTTTTAAGTGCATTTTGTTTGCATTAGGATTGAAACAAGGTCCATATAATGTGATTCCTTAATATGTCTCCTCAGTCTTTTTTAATCAATAGGTTCTTTTTCCACCTCTTTTTTTTTCTTATACAATAATTTTCTTGCGTAAACTGTGACCTTTGTCCTGAGGAGCTTCCCACACTGGATTTTGCTGATTACATCCTTGTGTCATTGCTAACACATTCTTCTGTTCCTCGCCTTGTTAAAAAGGTAGAGGCTTGATCATTTTCAGATTTGATTTGTGATCTAGCAGCCACTGAAGAACATTGCCTAGATCTAATTCATTAGTGGTTGCTAAGTATTGATATTCTATTTTTATCATTCTTCCTTTTTTGGCTTAAATACATGTAGAAAGAGAAACTGGCTCATAAAATAGTTACTCTGAAGTATAGGTTTTATAGAAAAGGCAGGATAGATGATTGACTCTTATTTTTCAAAATAATATGCTGGTTGCCTTGAAAGATCACAAACTAAAGGTTAACACAGAAGTTGTCTTTAAAAAATTAATATTGTTAGGAGTTTGTGGATATTAGCATATTTGATAGAGTTCAATCCACTGCTTTTATCATTCTTATTTACTTCTTGTCCAACCTTTGGCCATTTTCAAGTTTGGCTTTTCCAAGTTGAGTACTGTGTTGATACAACCTTCGTAATCTTTGATAACTTCCTTGCTTTTTAGTATGACAAGTTTTTCCTGGTATGTCTTTTACTTTTCCCACCCCAGATCTTCAATGGGCATTTTCTCTAAAGATCTCTGGTTACTTTTAGTGAGAAATGATATTTACAGACCATGATATGGACATGAGGTATAAAATTGACACTGAACTTATGGAGTTTTCTAGGTCTCTTCAGTAGCCAAAGCTAGGAATTTTTTTCTTAAGACGGATTGTAACTGCCACACCGAGCTACATCTTAGAGCTGCCTATCCAAGGCAGCAGGAGGTAGCTGAAGCAGTCGAGCAACCAGGTACTGGGCAAAAATCCCATTGGTTTTGTCTGGATGTGCAAGAGTCCCAATATATTGGAACATTTATTGAGTGCTTACTATGTGCCAGACACTCCTCTGAGCACTAACTCACTGACTCATCAAAACAATACATTAAGGTAGATACTACCACTATCCTCATTTGATAGATGAGGAACTGAGGCACAGAATTGTTAAATAATATGCCCAAGATAATACACAAGTAAATCAATAGTATCAGGATGTGAACTCAGGTTGTCAGGATCCAGACAAGTGAAGCAATACTGTGTCTCTATGCCATACTATGTCTGTCACTAAGTGACAGCAGTCTGGACTGAACTGAAAACCAGGAAGACAGCAGAGGGCAGAGGGGACAGGAGTCCTCCAGACTACAAGATATGGATGGTACAGAGGTGAAGAGAGGGTGGTTTCTCTCAAAGTAAGTCTGTAAAGTAAAACTCTAAAACACATGAGAACAACCAACAAACAAAGATGGAGGGGAAAATGCAAACAACAAAACAGTTTTAAAAATTTAAAGAACACTTAATATGATCAAAGAAAGAAAGGAGAGAAGGAAGAAATAATATCCATTAAAAATGATAAAAATTATAAAACAAAAGTAAAATGAAACATATATAGGAAGACATGCAAACGAACCAACTGTAAATTCTGTATATGAAAAAATAGTCACTGAAATTAAGAATTCAGTGCTTCAGTTAAACACCAGATTAGACAAAGCTGAAGAGAGAACTGGTGAAAAGGAAAAGAAATCTTGGGAAATTACCCAAAACACAGCCAGAAAGATAAGGACATAAAAGTATGACAGAACAACAACAGGGCATGAAGGACACATTGAGATGCCTCTGCATGCATCCAAAAGTAGGTCCAAGTGCAAATACTTTTCCAGAATTCAATAAAGACATATGACTACAGACTGAAAAAAAGCACAAAGTGGTAAGAAGAATAAATAAAAATATTTTCTCTCTCAGGCATACTGTAGTGAAAAGGCTGAACAACAAAGACAACGAGAAAAGTCTTAAAAGCATTACAGAGAAAATCAGATTATTTACAGGTAAGTAACATTCAGGCTGTATTTAGACTTCTTATCAGAAACCACAGATGACAGAAAATGATGAAGGAATATATTCAAAGTGCTGATAAAATATGACTGCCAACTCAGACTTGTGAATGGAGTTCAACTATCCACCAAGAGTATGGGCAAAATTAAGACCTTTCATTTTTATTAACTTTTTAATTTTATTAATGTTTACCACCCAGAAATCCTCACATAAAATTAACTGAACTATAACCCAGCAAATAAAATGTAAGCTCAGAGGCAAACACTGGGATGCAGAAAAGACAATGAATACAAATATTGATAAAGTATCTCTTAAAATGATTTTGTTTAAAAAACAACAAAAATTCTAGATCCTCTATGGCCCCATCCCCCACATAAAGGAAAATGGGATGGGGGGGGGTACAGTACTTAAGGAATGCTAGGGTTCTTGCCTTACTCAGGAGAAAAAGATAAAGGTAATGAATAAATTTAAGTGTTAAACACAAACCAAGATGATGGAAATATATTAGTAGTCAAAGTAAATGGACAACTTCATTCAAACTCACCTTGATTTTTTATTTTTATTATTTTTTTATTTTTAAATATAATTTATTTTATTATCATTAATTTACAATTACATGTGCAATATTACGATTATTAAACTACCCCTTCAACAGGTCCCCCCCACCAACCCCATTACAGTCACTGTCCATCAGCATAGTGAGATGCTATAGAATCACTACTTATCTTCTCTGAGTTGTACTGCCCTCCCCGTGCCCCCCCAACATTACATCTGCTAATCGTAATGCCCCTTTTTCCCTCTTATCCCTCCCTTCCCGCCCATTTTCCCCAGTCCCTTTCCCTTTGGTAACTATTAGTCCGTTCTTGGGTTCTGTGAGTCTGCTGCTGTTTTGTTCCTTCAGTATTTTTTCTTTGTTCTTATACTCCACATATGAGTGAAATCATTTGATACTTGTCTTTTTCGGCTTGGCTTATTTCACTGAGCATAATACCCTCTAGCTCCATCCATGTTGTTGCAAATGGTAGGATTTGTTTTCTTCTTATGGCTGAATAATATTCCATTGTGTATATGTACACACTTCTTTATCCATTCATCTACTGATGGACACTTAGGTTGCTTCCATTTCTTGGCTATTGTAAATAGTGCTGCGATAAACATAGGGGTGCATCTGTCTTTTTCAAATTGGGCTGCTGCATTCTTAGGGTAAATTCCTAGGAGTGGAATTCCTGGGTCAAATGGTATTTCTATTTTGAGTTTTTTGAGGAACCTCCATACTGCTTTCCACAATGGTTGAACTAATTTGCAGTCCCACCAGCAGTGTAGGAGGGTTCCCTTTTCTCCACATCCTCGCCAACATTTGTTGTTGTTTGTGTTTTGGATGTTGGCCATCCTCAATGGTGTGAGGTGATATCTCATTGTGGTTTTAATCTGCATTTCTCTGATGATTAGCGATGTGGAGCATCTTTTCATGTGCCTGTTGGCCATCTGAATTTCTTCTTTGGAGAAGTGTCTATTCATGTCCTCTGCCCATTTCTTAATTGGATTATTTGCTTTCTGTTTGTTAAGGTGCATGAGTTCTTTATATATTTTGGATGTCAACCCTTTATCAGATACGGTTTTTATGAATATATTCTCCCATACTGTAGGATGTCTTTTTGTTCTACTGATGGTGTCCTTTGCTGTACAGAAGCTTTTCAGCTTGATATAGTCCCTCTTGTTCATTTTTGCTTTTGTTTCCCTTGCCCGGGGAGAAATGTTCATGAAGAAGTTGCTCATGTTTATGTCCAAGAGATTTTTGCCTATGTTTTTTTCTAAGAGTTTTATGGTTTCATGACTTACATTAAAGTCTTTGATCCACCTTGAGTTTACCTTTGTGTATGGGGCTAGACAGTAGTCCAGTTTCATTCTCTTACATGAAGCTGTCCAGTTTTTCCAACAGCAGCTGCTGAAGAGGCTGTCATCTCCCCATTGTATATCCAAGGCACTGTTATCAAATATTAATTGACTGTATATGTGTGGGTTAATGTTTGGATTTTCTATTCTGTTCCACTGGTCTGTGGGTCTGTTTTTGTGCCAATACCAAATTGTCTTGATTACTGTGGCTTTGTAGTAGAGCTTGAAGTCAGGGAGTGTAATTCCCCCTGTTTTATTCCTCCTTCTCAGGATTGCTTTGGCTATTCGGGGTCTTTTGTGGTTCCATATGAATTTTAGAATTATTTGTTCCAGTTCATTGAAGAAAGCTGTTGGTAGTTTGATAGGGATTGCATTGAATCTGTAGATTGCTTTAGGTAGTATAGCCATTTTGACAATATTTATTCTTCCCAGCCAAGAGCATGGGATGCATTTCCATTTGTTAGTGTCCTCTTTAATTTCTCTTAGGAGTGTCTTGTAGTTTTCAGAGTACAGGTCTTTCACTTCCTTCGTTAGGTTTATTCCTAGGTATTTTATTCTTTTTGATGCAATTGTGAATGGAATTGTTTTTCTGATTTCTCTTTCTGTTAGTTCTTCATTAGTGTATAGGAAAGCAACAGATTTCTGTGTGTTAATTTTGTATCCTGCAACTTTGCTGAATTCAGATATTAGTTCTAGTAGTTTTGGAATGGAATCTTTAGGGTTTTTTATGTACAGTATCATGTCATCTGCAAGTAGTGACAATTTGACTTCTTCTTTACCAATCTGGATGCCTTGTATGTCTTTGTTTTGTCTGATTGCTGTGGCTAGGACCTCCAGTACTATGTTGAATAACAGTGGAGAGAGTGGGCATCCCTGTCTTGTTCCCGATCTTAGATGAAAAGCTTTCAGCGTCTCGCCGTTAAGTATGATGTTAGCTGTGGGTTTGTCATATATAGCCTTTATGATGTTGAGGTACTTGCCGTCTATACCCATTTTGTTGAGAGTTTTAATCAGAATGGATGCTGAATTTTGTCAAATGCTTTTTCAGCATCTATGGAGATGATCATGTGGTTTTTGTTCTTCTTTTTGTTGATGTGGTGGATGATGTTGATGGATTTTCGAATGTTGTACCATCCTTGCATCCCTGGGATGAATCCCACTTGATCATGGTGTATGATCCTCTTGATGTATTTTTGAATTCGGTTTGCTAATATTTTGTTGAGTATTTTTGCATCTACGTTCATCAGGGATATTGGTCTGTAATTTTCTTTTTTGGTGAGGTCTTTGCCCGGTTTTGGTATTAGAGTGATGCTGGCTTCATAGAATGAGTTTGGAAGTATTCCCTCCTCTTCTATTTTTTGGAAAACTTTAAGGAGAATCGGTGTTATTTCCTCTCTATATGTCAGGTAGAATTCAGAGGTGAATCCATCAGGCCCTGGGGTTTTGTTCTTGGGTAGTTTTTTGATTACCAATTCGATTTCGTCACTGGTGATTGGTCTGTTTAGTTTTTCTGTTTCTTGCTTGGTCAGTCTTGGAAGGTTGTATTTTTCTAAGAAGTTGTCCATTTCTTCTAGGTTTTCCAGCTTGTTAGCATATAGATTCTCATAATATTCTCTTATGATTCTTTGTATTTCTGTGGGGTCCGTCGTGATTTTTCCTTTCTCATTTCTGATTGTGTTTATGTGTGTAGATTCTCTTTTTCTCTTAATGAGTCTGGCTAGGGGTTTATCTATTTTGTTTATTTTTTCAAAGAACCAGCTCTTGGTTTCATTGATTTTTTCTATTGTTTTATTCTTCTCAATTTTATTTATTTCTTCTCTGATCTTTATTATGTCCCTCCTTCTGGTGACTTTGGGCCTCATTTGTTCTTCTTTTTCCAATTTCAGTAATTGTGTCTTTAGACTATTCATTTGGGAATGTTCTTCCTTCTTTAAATAGGCCTGGATTGCAATATACTTTCCTCTTAGAACTGCCTTTGCTGCGTCCCACAGAAGTTGTGGCTTTGTGTTGTTGTTGTCATTAGTCTCCATATATTCTTTGATTTCTGTTTTGATTTGGTCGTTAACCCATTGATTAATTAGGAGAGTGTTGTTAAGTCTCCATGTATTTGTGAGCCTTTTTGATTTCTTTCTAAAATTTATTTCTAGTTTTATACCTTGGTGATCTGAGAAGTTGGTTGGTAGGATTTCAATATTTTTGAAATTACTGAGGTTCTTTTTGTGGCCTAGTATGTGGTCTATTCTGGAAAATGTTCCATGTGCACTTGAGAAGAATGTGTATCCTGTTGCTTTTGGGTGTAGAGTTCTGTAGATGTCTGTTAGGTCCATCTGTTCTAGTGTGTTGTTCAGTGCCTCTGTGTCTTTACTTATTTTCTGTCTGGTTGATCTGTCCTCTGGAGTGAGTGGTGTGTTGAAGTCTCCTAAGATGAATGCATTGCTGTCTATTTCCTCCTTTAATTCTGTTAGTATTTGTCTCACATATGCTGGCGCTCCTGTGTTGGGTGCATATATATTTATAATGGTTATATCTTCTTGTTGGACTGACCCCTTTATCATTATGTAATGTCCTTCTTTATCTTTTTGCTACTTTCTTCGTTTTGAAGTCTATTTTGTCTGATACAAGTACTGCAACACCTGCTTTTTTCTCTTTGTTGTTTGCATGAAATATCTTTTTCCATCCCTTCACTTTTAGTCTGTGTATATCTTTGGATTTGAGGTGAGTTTCTTGTAGGCAGCATATAGATGGGTCTTGCTTTCTGTTACTTGCTTTCTATCCATTCTGTTACTCTGTGTCTTTTGATTGGTGCATTCAGTCCATTTACATTTAGGGTGATTATTGATAGATATGTACTTATTGCCATTGCTGGCTTTAGATTCGTGGTTACCAAGGGTTCAAGGGTTGCTTCTTTACTATCTAACAATCTAACTTAACTTTCTTGTTAAGTTATTGTAAACACAGTCTGATGTTTCTTTATTTCTCTCCCTTTTTATTCCTCCTCCTCCATTCTTTCTATAATAGGTGTTTTATTCTTTGCCTTTAGTTGGTATTTGGATGGTCTGCTTTGTTTGCTATGATTTTTTTTTTCTCTGGTGACATCTTTAGCCTTAGGTGTGCTTCCATCTAGAGCAGTCCATTTAAGATATCCTGTAGTGGTGGTTTATGAGAGGCAAACTCTCTCAACTTTCGTTTGTCTGGAAATTGTTTAATCCCTCCATCATATTTAAAGGATAATCGTGCTGGATACAATATTCTTGGTTCGAGGCCCTTCTGTTTCATAACGTTAAATATATCATGCCATTCTCTTCTGGCCTGTAAGGTTTCTGTTGAGAAGTCTGATGATAGTCTGATGGGTTTTCCTTTGTAGGTGATCTTTTTCTCTCTCTAGCTGCCTTTAATACCCTGTCTTTATCTTTGATCTTTGCCATCTTAATTATTATGTGTCTTGGTGTTGTCTTCCTTGGGTCCCTTGTGTTGGGAGATCTATGAGCTTCGGTGGACTGCGAGACTACTTCCTTCCCCAGCGAGGGAAAGTTTTCAGCAATTATTTCTTCAAAGACACTTTCTATCCCTTTTCTCTCTCTTCTTCCTCTGGTACTCCTATAATGCGAATATTGTTCCGTTTGGATTGGTCACACAGTTCTCTTAATATTCTTTCATTCCTAGAAATCCTTTTATCTCTCTCTGCCTCAGCTGCTCTGTACTCCTGTTCTCTGTTTTCTATTCCATTAACAGTCTCTCGCATCTCATCCATTCTGCTGTTAAGCCCGTCGATCGCTTGTCTGATTTCTGTATTTTCTTTCTTCAGTTCCCTCACTTCCTCCCTCAGCTCTTGCACATTTCTCTGTAGGTCCATCAGCATGGTTATGACTTTTATTCTAAATTCTTTTTCAGGGAGGCTGTGCATTTCCATCCCTTCAGACTCCCTCTCTGGGATTGTCTGGTTGATTTTGGTCTGAACCATATTCCTCTGTCTTTTCATGGCTATATAATTGGTCACTGATAGTTGCCACGTATGTCAGCTGGGCTCTTTAAGACTTTAAAAAGAGAAGAAAAAAAAAGAAAAAAAAGAAAGAAAGAAAGAAAAAAAGAAAGAAAAGAAAATACAAAAACAAAAAACAAAACAAAACAAAAAAACAAAAAAAATGCCCACCGGACGTAGATTCTGTGGGAATGCTCTAGGTGGCGCTATTGCCCCGCTATTCCACAGCTGTGACTGTGCCGCTCCGCAGGGCCCTTTATCGCTCTGGCAGGGGTGGGAACGAATAGGAGGCTGTTGATCTCAGTGAGAAGTGTTAAGTATGGCTACGCTTCCTCAGTCGCCAGCTAAGGCGTCCGAAACTCCCCAGGACTTCCAGCCTGCTGGGCTGAGTGTGCTGGGGCAATCCGGCTCCTCCGCTGGGCTCCTGTCTCT
>JAVSCE010006795.1:0-30674 GCA_032199065.1 Smutsia gigantea | reverse complement strand
AGCAGCCGGCTCCTCTCAGGGACCGCCGGCCCCCTGCCCCAATCATAAGCCCAGTCATCTCTAAGACCTAAGAAGCAACTCATGTTTGTTAACGGCCTGCAGTGTGCCAGGCACTGGCTGCTGCGAGGGGTGATGGAGGGGTTGTCTGAGGCTCCGAGAGGTTAACTCCTTTTCCTGAAGTCACACAGCTTGTAGGGCAATGCGGATTTGAATCCGGGTCAGCCTGGCTCCCAGGTACTGCCCTGCCAGTTGGAAAAGGGCTCTGCTTCTCATCGGCGGTGCGATGCTAGCAAGGCATGCCACCTCTCCCGCCCTCCATCTTTACATCTGTAAATGGGGCCATGGCTAGCTCTGACTTCTGGGATGGTGCCTCTTTCTCTGGGGCCTGTCTCAGGTGGGGTGAGCACGCACCCTGCTGAAGGCCAGCAGGAAGTCCAGCCGGGATGTGTTTGGCACTGAGTGGCGCAGCTTCCAGTAGACCAGATGCTCCCAGGCAAAGACCAGTAGGGCCAGCCCCATGGCCACGAGCAGCATGTAGAACACGCCGGCCATGTTGTCGATGTCCAGCTTGCTGCTCATCACCTCGTTCTTCTCATTCTGGCAGATCCCCGAGAGCCACACCGTCTCCAGCTTCTGGGTCTCCCCTGGTGTGGGTGGGAGGACACACCTACTTCAGGAAGACACCCTCCCAATGCTCACCCAAGCCTGGATCAAGGAGTCTGCGGCCAGGATGCCACCCCTTTGTAGGGACTACACAGAGATCCAGCTCGACAGGGGCAGGATTTGAGGGGCAGGGGTGTCAGTGGTCAGGAAGAAAGGAAAGCAGAGAGCTGGGCTGGGCAATGTTAGGCTTTGACATCCCCCACCCCCACCCCATACCCAGGAAGAATGGTTGACCGGGTAAATTGTATCGTTCATTTATTCATCAAACTTTTAATGATCATCTCTATGCCAGGTATGGAGCTGGGCACACAGAAGGCCTGGACCCCCGAGGAGACCACAGGCACCTTCATTGTGGTCATTCATTATTCCATGGTACTGGTGGATGGAAAATCAGTTATTTATCTAATCATAGGATCTGAACCCAAAGCTCTCTCTGGGTTTGGGGGCAGGCTCAGCTGGATCACTCACACATGGAAGCCCCTGGTACCAAGGCAAACCTGGGCCCCAGCTCTGGGTCTAGGCAAGCACTTGGCACTTGCCCAGGGGATCTGGAGACGGGGAGGGTTCTTGGAGGAAAAGAAAGGAATTCAGCCACCCCCAACCCCGAGCGTGGCCTGAGCTCCTTCCTGTCTTCCCGCCCTTCAGGGACTCCTGAACTCTATATCCCACTCCTCCCAGCAAACCTGTCTCTTCCCCCATCTCCCTCAAGTCCCTCCAAATACTCCCCCACCCACTGCCCCAACCTCTTATCCCCAGAGACCTCTCCCTGCCCCCAGGCCCTGAGACTCAGAGAACAGTAATGGACTTGTTGACCGGCCGTCGGGCTGCCACCCCATGTCAGGCTCCATGGCCCACCCTGGAACCCAGTCCCCCAGCAGCACCCACCGTCCCCCAGAAACTGCAGGAGTGCCAGGTCTATGGCCCGCTTCCAGTGGGAGTCCTTCTGCATGGCAATGCCGTAGCCAGTGGTGGCGAAGACCTTGCCGGAGCCGATGGTGACCAGCTTGCAGCCCTCATCCTTGCCTGCCATGTAGTTAAGGACAGCAGCGTCGTAGATGAAGGCGTCCAACTTCCTGGGGACAGGCCAAGCCTTCAGGCCAGGGATCTTGTGGGGTGGGAACACCAAATCTGGGGCCTGACAGGGGTCGGGCCACAGGAACCTGCTGTGCACACCCAGGAGGATTGGGCCAAGTCCTCTCTGGTTCCCTGCGGCCCTGGATGCAGAGAAGGGCCCCTGCCGTAGCTCAGGGATCCCATTTACCCTCCTCAGAAAGGCCAGGGACACTCTGCCTCCAGAGGACATGCCCTCTCTGCCCAGCCCCTCCATGCCCCTAGGACCCTAAGAAGGTCACAGCCACCACTTCAGGCCAAGGCTAAACTCTGGTCAACACCATAGCTACATCTCTGAGCCACATGGGGCATCCAATTTTGCTTCAAGCTTCACTCTGCCCCCAAGACCTCTTCCCCTCCTCCCCAGAAGACAGTCCAGCCTCACTGTCCCCACCTTGGGTCTCTCAGGGAAGGACATAGCTAAGGCTGGTCATTGGGGAGATGTGGGTAGAGACAGAGGGTGGGCGCAGGGCTGGGAACCCACCCCATCTTGAGGCTACTGAGCGCGTCCTCCACTGAGCGCTGGTTGAACTTGACCATGTGGGTGTGCATGTCACGGTAGTTGCTACGGATGTTTCGCTCTGTGCTGCCATTGGGCACTGTGCCAAAGCGGAAGGGTGGGTACTGATCTTGAGGCCGCTGAAACTGTGGGCAGAGGGCAGCTGCCATCTGTAACCCTGTCTCCAACCCTCCAGGCCCCGACCCCTCCAGCCCCCTCCCCAGAGTGCAGCCCTGTAGCCTGCTCTTGCAGAGTGCAAGCAGAATAGTCTTAGAGGTTGTCCAGGCCATTCCTGTGCTTTACAAATGGGGAAACTGAGGCCAGGACAGGGAGAGACTTGCCCAGGGCCACTCAGCAGACCTGAGCCATGTCTCTCCCCATAGCCCTGCCCCCTCCTCACCAGGCTCCCCGTTTCTTCCTGCTCCCACCGCCAGTTCAAATTCCCCTCCTGGCCCCTGCTTTCAGCATCCCCCTGCCTCCCACCAACTGTGGCCCCAGAACCTTCTTGTCACTGAGGCCAGACACAGTGTCAATGTACTGTTCCTGGATCATGAAGGCGGCCAGGTTGGCGGTGTAGCTGGCAAGGAAGATGACGGCGAAGAAGGCCCAGACCAGGACCATGATCTTGCTGGTGGTGCCTCGGGGGTTCTCAATGGGCACCGAGTTGTTGAAGACCAGCGCCCACAGCAGCCACACAGACTTGCCAATGGTGAAGGACGGGCCTCCAGACTCTGGGGGCGAGAGAGTGAAACCGGGCTCCTCATCACACCTGGCACCAAGGAGCTCAGGCCTCATCCCACCTGGCTCCACAGCTCCTGTCCCCACTCTGTCCTGGGGAGGGGCCCCATCCCTGCCCATACCCACCCCAGGGCAGGTCAGCTTACCTCGTTTCTCTCACATGCATCTCATTAGCCCCTACATGCGGTCTGAAGGCCAGAGATCTCCCCCAAGATCAGCATTCCTGTGGCCCTGAGCCCACCCTGCCGGGACACCCCAGCCCTGCTCCCTGCCCCGGGGCCCAAGTGAGAGCTCACTTTTGCCACTGGTGAGGTTCTTGTCGTAGCTGACGGGGCTGAAGTACTCAAACGTGAAGACCGTGATGGCCACCACAGTAAGACACATGACGAACATCATCACCCACACTGAGGGGCTGTAGGGCTCTGGGAATAGAGGGGAGCAGCTCAGAGGCCTTGGGGCCACCATTCCCCACCACAGCCAGAGAGCTGGGTGCAGACAGGTGGATCCCCGTGGTCAGAGCCCAGCAGGCAAAGACTGAGCTAGGGGTCACTGACTCTCAGAGCAGCACAGCCCCAGGGGAGAATGCCCCCAACTGGCATTCTTGGTCTCCCCTGCTCCTCTGCCCTGGGACAGGGTCCCATCTTCCCCCGCACATACCCTGAAAACCTCCTCTGGCCACCCATCTTCCCTGGACCTCATCCTCCCTCTTCCCCCTAATTCCCTTCACAAGAAGAGGGTCTACAGCCCATGCTCCTTCCCCTTCCTCTTCCATTCCTCTATCTACGACCTGCTCCACCCCCAACCCTCCACCTCCAGCCTGAACCCACAAAGTCCCAGCTGTGGGCCCCCAGAATTGCCTCCCTTGGCCTCTCCTCCCTCACTAGTCGACCACCTCCCTGTTCTCCCTATCTCCAGCCCCGTTGTGCCAGGCCTCACACCAGGTGCTGGGGACCCTGAACTCCCCATCTACACCCATGCTCCATACATCTGCTTCACGGGCCCCTTGGACCCCAGAGCCGCACCCAGGAAGGCCGAGGGGGAGACTGTGCCGTTGCTTCGAGCCACCATCACACTGATGCCTGTCTCCACGAAGGGGACAGAGAAGTCCACGACCTCAGAGCGCTCTTCATTGATGGTGAGGGAGCCGATGGCCATGTCTGCCCGCTTGTAGTACACCTGGGGGCCCCAGGGCCAGGCCCGGATTAGAGGAGGAGCTCCCCAGGCTGGTGCACTCTCCCCAGACTCCTCCTGACCCCCTCCCAGCAACTGAATCAGGTGTTCCTATCTGGGGTCCTCAGAGTTCCACCTTCAGGACTGACCACCAAGGGGGAATCATTGGTGACAGCCCAATCTTCCCTGCCAGCTGGGGGACCCTCAGGAGCTGGGCCTGGGTCACCCCCTGACTGAGACCCAGCACAGGAGAGCCCGCCTTAGGGGCATCTCGGGGGGGGCTGAGGGAGGTGTGGGCCTGAGGCAGTAAGCAGGCAGGTGGGGTGGGCCCAGGTGGGCCTGAGAGGCGGGCCTACCTCCCCAATCATGCCATTCCACACGCCGCGCACCCTCTTGCCATGCTTGCCATTGGTCACCAGGTACAGGTCATATGAGAACTTGACCGCCTTGGCCAGCTTCTTGAGGATGTCAATGCAGAAGCCCTTGCAGCAAAGCTTGGTGTAGGGGGCTGCGTCACCGCTGCTGCCACCAAGAGGCCACCTGGAGTCAGAGCCAGCAGCTCCCCCAGCCTGGCAGGTGGACACCTGCCCCCACACCCAAGCATGAGACACACACAACGCCTGCCCCCACACGACAGCACACGGCTCACACGGGGCCACCCCAGGTGTTCTCGCGGACCTGAAGGTGTGGTTGCTCTGCCTGCGGCAGGGCACAGTGTTGGGCACACAGCCACCCATGCCAGGGGCAGGGCTCTCCACAATGACAAAGGGCCTCTCTTCTAGTGTGGCCACTGTCAGGTGCCGGCTGTCCACCACGGGCTGCAGGGAGGCACTGTAGCGAGGCCACACTGGGTACTTCATGTAGAGGACACCATGGTCCCACCGCCCCACCTGCAGAGGATGACCAGCTTCAGCCTGGGACCTGCAGCCCCATTCCCCCACCCTCCAGATGCAGCCTCTGGGTGGGCCTGTCAGGGCCAAGGATCCACTTCCCTCACCTAGGGATACTTGGGGTAGGACAGAGCAGGACCTGAGGCAGGAGCATTTGGAAAGCAGGAAGAGTCAGGACAAGGGGCTGGGCATGGGCCAGAAGGAAGGGCTCCTGTAACCTCCCTCCGGCCTCTGGTCCCTGTACTTTCCAGTCCAGCCTCCACGCTGCTGCTAGCCCACAGCATCTTCCTACTGCCAGGTCCTGAGCCTTCCTCACCACTCTCATTGCCCCTGACTTAAGTATGAAGTCCTTAGCCCAACACTCAAGACCCTTCACACTCTGGTCCAACTTATGCCCATAACCTCACCCTTCTCCCCTAGTCTCCACACTCCCAAACACATCACTTTAAAATACCCCCAAACCCTCCCACCCTCTGCCTCTATGAGACTAGTATCCCTTCCTGGTGAGCTCCTATTCAACCCTCTACAGCCCAGCCCAAATGACTCAATTTCTGAAGCCTTCCCCAGTTTAATCCTTTGAAGGCAGAACTAATTTCTACCCCTCCTCTCTACTCTCACATGCTTTGCACACATCGCTCCTCAAGCACTGATTTCCCCTAATTCTATCTGTTTACATGTCTGATGGGCCAGCACAGCTCTAGGTTGCTCCTCCAGGGGCAGGACTATGTGATAAGAGTGCTTGGTAAGTTCTGCCGTGGAGGAAGTGTGAACAGAGGGTTATGGGAGCCAAGAGCAAGCACTTCACCCACCCTGGGGGACCTGGAAGGCTTCTAAGAGGTGATGCTGCAGCTGAGACCTGAAGGATGAGGGACTGGATAAGGTCAGAAGGGACTCTGCTCAGCTGTGGGGCAAGAGAGGCTGGGGACAAAGAGGATACCGAGGGCCCCTGGGCTCACCCCCTTCTCACCATCTCCCAGAGGCGGTGTCGGTTAAGGGCGATCACAACCATGGGGGGCTGGACCAGGTACCCACCAGGGCTGAAGGAGAAGGCACGGCCCTCCCAGGTGACATTCAGCAGGTGCCTGCCGGAAGGTGGGGGGATGGGTGGAGAAAAGCCTGGTGTCCCTTCAGCCCTGCCTGCAGCCCTGTCTAGGACCAGATGCACCCCCCCCCACCCTCTGCCTCATCACCCCCAAGAACAGGTAGCATCTATCATGTACTTATTGTCCCATGTTCCCCTCTATGGACCCCTGTGACCTCACCACACTCTCACACCCAGCTCTTTTTCAGATGAAGAAACTAAGGCCCAAAGAAGTGAGGTGATCTGGCTCCAAGCACACAGTTAGTGGGAGGGTGGCCAGCAAGCCCAAGCTCACTGCCACCAGGTCCCCTGAAGCCCCCTCCCACCCGCTCCCATACACTGAACAGATGCCCACCTGTGGAAGGCCGCTCGGGCAGGGCTGACGGGCCCGGGGTGGCCACGGCAGTCCCCAGCAGGGGCGGGCAGGGCGCCGTGCCAGCGCCGGTAGCCGTGGGCGCCCAGGGCCAGGATGGCCACCCCATCGCGGACCTTCTGGCGCAAGCTAAGGCGCCAGCTCTCGGTGACGACGCTTATGAGGCCCACGGGGAAGACGGCGGGGGGGGCATCGGTGCTGCCCAGCGCCAGGCTCGGCACCAGCCATACATGCCCGGGCCCCACCAAGCCGGCCTGCGCCGCCTCTGCGAAGAGCACCTCGGCCTCGTCGCGCGAGCAGTAGGCCACCAGCACCGGGGCGTCGAGCTGGCGCAGCAAGCGCTGAGTGCGCGCGCGCGGCCCGCCGGGGCCCAACTCCAACGTGAGCACGTCCAGCAGCTGCCAGCCCAGGTAGCTGGCCTCGGCGACGGCGCGCACGCCCTCGAGGAAGAGCGCGTGGCCCGGGTGCAGGCTGGTGATCACCGCGAAAGAGCTCCAATCGTACTCCTCCAGCACCTTGAACAGCACCTGCAGCTGCTGCTCCAGGGACACGCCCAGCTGCAGGAAGGCGGAGCCCGGGTCCTGGAAGGCGGGGGGGAGGGCGGGGCCTGAGCCGGGAGGGGCGAGCCCCGCCCCGAGCCCCGCCCTAACTGCTGCTGCCTGCGTCTGCCCCCAGACGCCCTGACGACGGAAGATGTCAGGGCGTCTCGGGAGCCCCTGGCCCACAACACCTCCTTCCCACCCGGACGTGGTTCCTAACTTCAGCTGCCCGTCAGAATCACCTGGAGAGCTTTTAAAAATACTCATGCCTGGCGCCCACTCCGGCCGGTGCTGGACAGACGACCAGCAGCATCAGCGTCCCCTGGGAACTTGTTGGAATGCAAATTCTCGGGCGCGTTGCATACCTACTGGATCAGAATCTCCGGGGATGGCGCGCAGGAACCTGTATTTTAACAAGCTCTTCAGGTGATTCTTGAGCCCCGCTAGTTTGGGAAGCCCTGCCCCAGACCATCTGCATTGGTATCTCAGAGATGCGACGCTGTGCATCTGGATTTTTCTAAAGCGCTGTGAGGATGGAGAACCACCATGGGAGCAAATGTCAGGCCGCAAGATAACTGGGAAACATTATCCTCCAGGGGAGCCCGGAGCTGAGAAAATTCCTCGTCTCTGCCACACAACGTCCAGGGCACTGCCAGCTCCATCCCACCAGCTGTGGGCTCCCTGCCGTCCCTGCAGCCCTCCGTGATTCCACCACACCGTGAATGTCCCAGTCTTAAAAAAGCAAATTCGGGAAAACTCTACAGGACAAGTAACCCGGTTCTTTCAACAAACTGAGAGGAAAAAAAAAGATGGAGGAGGAGCCTAGGACTGTATCAGAAGCCGCCATGTGGGAACCCAGTTTGTCTCTTAATTCAAGCAAACAAATTTAAAAATAAGCATTGGTGATGTTTATGAAACAATGGGGAATATTTGAACACTGGCTAGATATTTGATGATGGGAATTTTTAAATTACGTTTTGGATGTGATAATGTAGGGTGGATTTTTTAAAACCCTTATCTGCTAAAGACATATACTGAAATATTTATGAATGGAATAATAGGATGTCTGGGCTTTGCTTCAAGGTAACACAGAAGAGGAGGTAAGATCAGGCAGAGACGGCCAGGAGTGGACGGGGTATACTGGGTCTCTTCTACTTTGATGTATGCTCAAATTTCTGCATAATAAAAATAAATATAAAAGAAAGGTACATCAGCTCCATCTCTCTCCTCAGCACTTTCTTTGGCTGCCCAGTTACTTAGGATAAACCCAAATGTCTTCCCATGTGGTTGGAATCCCATCCTCCTCTCCAGGCTTCTCTCTGTTCCACAGAATCTCTGAGCTCCTTCCTCCTCAGGGCCTTCACACCACCTGCTCCCTCTGCCTGGAACATTCTCCCCCACTGTACACCACCACACATCTTGCCAGCTCCCCCTCATCCTCCAGGAATCAGTTTGGATATATTTTCCAAGCCCTGACCCAGAAGGGGGCCCCATGACCCTCCATCACGGCATCCTGTATTTTTCCTTCAGAATGCTTATCCCAGCTCTGACCACAGATGAATGTGTGTTAAGAACTTTCTCCCCACAGGATGCAAGCTCTTTGAGGGCATGCCTCCACCATGCCTCGGACAGTGACCTGCCTATGCAGGTTAACTACATCGGCTCCCATGCCCAGCCTGGCCCTCCACTCCTGGGTCTGGAGCTTGACCAAGAAAGGGAGAAGGTGGGCCATGGATGCCCACTGAAGCCAGAGGTGGGCTTGCCACTTGTTCAAACCTCATCCAGACACAACTGTGAATGGTTTAGTTCTAGAACATGGGAATATCATTCCCACCGTCTTCTCCTCCCTCAGCCACATCCTACCCTCAGCATCCCCTCTCTGCTAGTTGCACCCAACCCCAGCTTCCCAGGACCTAAGTCTCTCTCTGGCCCAGACTCAGCGCCATCTCCCCAGCCCCAGCCCCAAAGGATGAGGGGACATGAGTTTGCACAGGCACCTTGGGAGTGAGGACCACAGCAGAGCCCCCGCTGATGCTGAGAATCGGCACGTGAGTCTGGGAGGAGATGAAGTCCAGGATCTGGGCCACGGCCTCGGTGCCCACGTTGTCTTCAAAGACGATGCCGTGGACACTGGTAGTACCCAGGAGCCCACAGATATGGGTGAGGAGGCTGCTGGGGTTGGTATTGTTGACCCCCACAGTGAGTGGCTGGATCTCCAGGGGCAAGTCCAGGAAGCTCTGAGGGGTGAGGCGGACACGGGCCTGGGCCTGTGGCAGCCCCGAGCTACCGAACACCACAGCCACCGTCATGGCCTGCTCAGCCTGCCCAGGGCCCAGCCCTGCCCAGGCACCAAGGAGTGAGGTGAGCAGCAGGGCTGGCCCCAGGGCCCCACCCATGTCCATCGGAGGGTCCTGCAGAGAGAGAGATCAGGGTAGGCACAGGGCAGGAGGCAAAAGCACAGAGAGAAGAGATGAACAGACAGACAAGAGGTGAGGGCCAGAGTCAGAGGGACAGACTTCCAGGAGATGAAAAAGAAGAGGGGAGACCTCCCTCCACAAGGGGAGGCAGAGAGAGAGAGCCGCAGTCAGACACAGACAGACACAGAGAAGGAGACAGCAAGGTTAGATGAGCATCCAGGCATCCCAGAGGGGCAGAGGCTGGGGAGGACATGCGTCACTCTGGTGCCCAGTTACTCCCATCCTACTGGTGCACAGCACATTTGGCTAGAAAGGCCAGACCTTTGGAAACCCACCCATCTGAACTCTGCCCTAGAAAGGGACTTTGGAGATGCCAGTCTGGTGTCCAAGTGCATGGCCAGTCAGGCCAACCTAAGTGCAAGTCCCAGTTCTGCCACTTACTAGCTGTGTGATCTTGGGAAACTACCTAGCCTCTCTGAGCCTGTGACAATCACAGAACCAAAGTCACGGCAGTGTGGGAACTACTCACTGTTATCGTGTCCTTATCTGGTGGGTGACAGCCCCACTGCCAGTGAAGGAAGGCAGCTCTTGTGACACTCTCCGCCCCGGCTCCTGACTCTCCATCCTAAACTGAAGCTAACATCCCCAGGGCTCTGCTCTGCGTGGTCCCGCATGGCACAGAGCCCCCTCCTGCTGGGCACCAGCCCGCTCTACCTTCTCCCCTTGGCCTTCATTAGCAACAGCTCTTCCACAGCAGGAGTGTAACACCACTGACTTGGTCAGGGCAGAAGGTCACCTGAAACCCCACAGTATCTTCCACACGAGGTGCTTCTCCAGGCTATCGAGGGTATATAAGATTTTTTAACCTACCCAAGGGCCTGCCATGTCTCCCTGCTAAATAAATACCACTGCTTTGGATTGGGACTGATAGCGAACCAGTGCGTGGCGTCCCTGATGTAGCTGTCCCTCCTAGCTGGTCATTGGCCACAGGTCTGCTCCCTCTCCATCTCCATCACATCCCCAACAAAAATTCTGGATAGGGGAGAGCCAAAGGCTGGCCAGAGTGGGCCTCATTTCATTTCAGGCTGAGAAGACAGGATTTGAGGCAGGGGAGGGAGTACCGTCTCACGCTGATGCCCTTGAAATCTGCCCCTGCGTATGATTTCCTAGTGTCAGCCCAGAGACGTGAGTGAATCTGGATGAAACTAAGCAATGCCATGCCACGTAACACCTCAGCTACCACCAATCAAGAATTCGAGTTATACCTGCAAAGGGCACGGTCCTGCTTGCTCTTCCTTTTGCAAGGCTTTCTGGGCTCATCTCTGCTCACACCTCCCATCCCTGTAGGTTCCCTGCCCTCTGGGAAGCCCCAAGCCTCCCCAACCTCTGCCACAGATCTGAGCTTTAGATCTGTGCTGTCCAGTACAGCAGCCACCAGTCACCTGTGACCGTGGGCCCGTGAAATGTGGCTCATCTGAACTGAGGGATGCTGTAAGTGTAAAATACATACAGGGTATCGAAGATGTGGTATGAAAAAAATAATGTAAAATATCTCCTTAATATTTTCATATTGATTACATGTTGAAATAATATTTTAGACACATTGAAATAAGCAAAATATACCATTAGAATTAATTTCACCTATTTCTCTTTACTTTTTCTCATGTTGCTACTAGAAAACTTAAAATCACACGTGCAGTTCTCATTGCGCTTCTTTTGCACAGCGCGACTCCAGATCAAGGCCCTAACCCCGCCCCCGCCAACTCCAGAACAACACCAAGCCCAGAGAGTGTGTCTAATAAGAAGGCGTGCTCTTAGATTGGAGTCGAGGAGAGGAATTTGAGGTAGGCTGTGTTTCTCCCCAGGAATAAACACAGAATACCTCTGGCTCAGGCAAGGCTCTGAGCTTCGAATAACAATGGGCAGATTCAAGATTTAGACTCCAGAGTCTTATGACCACGTGGCCTCGGCCTGCCCCCAAGGCAGCAGGGTCATACCCTAGCCTGACCTACTGCTGTTTCCCACTAGCCTCCCCCTGGCCTCTCCCCTCTCCACCCCCGCATACCCCCCACCCCCACCTGCCACACTGGCCTGAACCATCCCTCTAGATGCTACACCCCTCCCTGTCCAAGCTGCCCAGCTGTTCCTGGTGCCCACAGGAAGTCCAGGCCCCTGGGTACCATGGATAGGCCCCACACACCCTGACCCCAACCAATTGTCCTCCCCTCCATGGAACCCTCTCTCCTGCCAGTCTGATAGCCAGACAGCCCCCCCTGTTCTTGTCTCCAGATCTTTGTGCTGCTGTTCCCTGGGGCTGGGATGTCCTCTTCCCATTGCATCCCTCTTGTCTACACGACAAAATCCCAGAATTTTCAGAGTCCAGACTATATCCCTCTCCCACAGGGCACCTGCTTCAGTCCACCCAGGCCCTGGACACACAGGTGAGAAGACACAGGGACTGCGTGGGGCTCTAGGCCACAGTGCCCTTCTTGCCACTCCCTCTCTGCCTCTCCTGGCATGACACTGCAACAGCTGGCCTCATTTCCCCCCTTGCGGGTATTTGCCTTCTCCGTGATGGCCCTGTTGTTTTAGAGGCCTCTGCCTTTCCCCTGCCTTTCGCAAATGGGCTGTTAACTTTTGATGAAACACCAAAAAGGCCAAAGGGAGGGTACCGGGGTCACTCCTCTAGGACACTCAGCATCACCTTGAAATGCCTGAGCGCCTCCCCCGTCCCCCAGTCTCACGCAGGCACCAGCACACAGATGTGCACACACGAGCTGCCGCATTCCCGACACTGATGGCTCGCTCCCCCCTCCCAGCCCAGGAGTCTTGGTCCCAGGAGTCGGTCCTTCTGAGCGGCCTTGCTGCTTCCCGGGAGTGGAGGGACCCCGGCTGCTCTGCTCCTTTGGATCCACTGCCCTTCGCGAAAGCAGCCTCTCTTTTGCCGTCGGGTTTCCCTCCCTCCCTTTTGCCAAGCTTAAACCCGAACCCAAACGTCAGGGGAGAAGGCTGCCCCCTGCATCTTGCCCCACTGGTGCCGGCACAGAGGTGTCCCCCCACAAGAATAACTCCCTAACTCCCCCACACCCCGCTGATTCCTCCCGGACCCCGGGGCGCCCCCTCCCCCTGGCAGGAATCTCTTACATTTGGGCTGTGAAGTTCGGGGTATTTTTAGGCCGGCGATAAATAATTCATAGGGAACGTGGCATCAGGCTCCCCCCCGCGGGAGGACGGGGCGCAAGCGGCGAGAGCCACTGTCACCCGCGGCTCAAGGACACTCGCGATGCGGCGGCGGTGGCTGCGACTCCGGGCGCGGGGACCCGTGCCACGCCTCCTGGCGGCCAAACTGGGCACCACGCACCTTGCGCCTTCTGCCTCGCGGCTACCCGCTGCGGGCGCCCGCGACTTCTTGGCCCCCACCCCCAATCCCCCAAGCTGGTGGCCGCCGCAAGATCGCCGGGTGTAAGGAGCTCTCCTGGCAGGTGGAGCTGTGAGCAGAGTACCAGCCCAGCCTTGACCTAGGGCCTGGGGGAACCCACGAGTCTGGTTTCCAACCCACCTGGTCCCCTCCACGTTCCTATTCAAATTCTTGGTATGGAGTTTAGGAGCAGATTCAAACCTACTGGAGCAGCCTGAAACTGGACGGGCTCCGAGATAGAGCGCAGGAGCCACGGGCAAGCTCCTTTCCTCGATTTCCCCGTGGACCCACCGTGGTGGTGGGTGGTGGGTCCTAACCAGGGTGGTGCCACCAACGGAGAGCTAGGAGACAGAGAAAGAATAGGAACCAGAGCGGACCGACGGCGTGGGCGCCAGGGCCAGTGGGAATTCCCGTTTCGTTCTCCTGGCTGGTCTTTTGGATGGGTCGTGGGACGCACCCTTGGGATATTCTGGCTGCTAGACTCCCTGCCTTCAAACGTCCCTGTCCTGCCCACCTAGTCTAGGCATGAAACGCCTTCCGCAGCAGGAAGCTCAGGGCTTCCCTTCGACGGCGGGATCCTGGTCAGAGCCCCGGAGGAGACCAGAGAAATCCGCCGCTGCTCCAGGGCCCAGAGCACCGGATCTCACGGCTCCTCCAGGGTCCTCCTCGCCCAGCCTTCCTTTAGCGTCCTCGGGGCCTGGGCCCGCTGGGCGCGGGGTTAGCATTTGGGCAGATCCCACCATCCCGCGAAACCCACGCTGATTCAAGGAGGTCAGAGAAGGGAGCGTTAAGAGGAGCGGAGGAGAGAAGGAAGGTGGCTGGGTCCCAGGCGGGGAACGGAGCGGATCGTGAAGGCAAACGCGCGCAGCAGGTGCTCAGAAGGCCCCAGGAGAGTCAGAGGGCCGGGCTCCTGAGCCCTCTCCGGCCCCTGCTCCCAGCCGCGACCCCAGCTCCGCTTCCCGCTCCGCGCCCCAGCGGCTTCCCGCAGCAACAGTTGGGGGGTCCCGCAGCCCCGACTCCCGCGTCTGCGCACCGCACCCTCCCATACGGCGCCGCGACGCGGGGCAAAGAAGGAGCTGGAGGGCTCGGCGACCCGGGAGGCGGACGTCTTGGGCGTCTCGCCCGCGTCCTTCCCTAGCGTCCGCCGCGCGCCTGTCACCTCGGCCTTCCCTCCTGGGTTCCTCTGCGCCCGCTCGGGTCTAAGCCCCAGGCTCGGTCCCTGGAGGCGCCGGGGCTCCTCTGCTCCCTGCGCCCGCCAGACTCTCTCTGGGAGTCCGCGCCTGCCTCCGCCGTCCTTGTGCGCGCGGCGCCCGAGCTCAGCCCCAAGTTGGCAGCGAAGTTGGGCCCCGGCTCGCCGCCCGCCACTTACCGGGGGGAAGGGGCGCTGCGCCCGCGCCGGGAGCCCACGCCAGCCGCCTCCCGCGTGGGGCATGGCCCGGCGCCCCGGCTCCGCGCTCTGTTGTCGCTCGGCGGGCGCCTGAGCCCGGGCGCCGCGGGGCCGTGTCTGTGGCGCGGCCTGGCGGCTGGCCGCCCCCGCGCCCTCCCGTGGCCAGCTCGGCGTCCGGCTCCGTCCGGCAGGGCTGCGCCGCCTCCGGCTCCCAGAGCTGGCCGGCCGATGTGGCGGAGCGCTCGCTGCCCCCCGCGCGGGCCCGCCCCACCGGGGCCCGCCGCCTCCGCCCCGCCCCGCCGCCCGCTCCCGCTCCCGCGCTCCTCCAGGTCCCTCCCTGCCGGCCCGCGCGCGGGACGCCTGAGTGCCTTCCCTCTTCTCCAGGGCTGACCCCGACCCGACACTCGGGGTCAGGTACGGCCTTGGAGAAATCAGCCTGCCCGGAGCCCTGGGTTAGAGCCCACACAGCTCACTAGTTGTGTGACCTTGGGCCAGTTAATTTCGAGGATCCCTCAGTCTACAAAGCGAGGCCAGAATCTTGGGGACTGGAATAAAAGACGTTGAACACGCTTTATAAACTGCAAAGCGCTGTGGGGATTGAGGTAGTTTTTAAAAGGCTGGTCTATCTGGCTGTAAACTGCGGAGGCAGGAAGGCTTTGGGAGTGGGCGGAGATGGGGAACCCGGCCAGACGATCCAGGCCAGAGAGGGACTAGAGCCCGTGGCTCCCACCTTTTCTCTTCTTTTCTTGTTTTGACTGTACTGGGGCCTAACCAGGGAAAGGCTGGCCCCATGGAGCCAGCAGAACAGGCAGACTTGGGTCCCAAGGTGCCTGCAGTGAGGGCAGAAGGCAAGCAGGTTGCAGCAGTGGGGCCAAGCCCAGACAGTGAGGGTGGGTGCCAGGCGGGGCTGCCAAATCCTCTCAAGCCCCCACAAAGGCCCCAGAGATGGAGCTGGCTCTTCGGCGCCACCTGGTGGCAGGAAGGGACCTGCGGCTCGAAGGTGACCCTGAGCCCCAGAAGTGACACATCAACCGCTGGCCGCCTGTTGCAGCTGTTTTATTTCCAGCATGTGCTCGACCTGCTAACCCTCCACAGTCCATCTGGAGAGAGGTGGGAGGGAGGAAGGTCAGCCTGCACCTCCACCCATCCCTAACAGTTAAACCCACACTGGCAAGAGCAACCTTCTGGCAGGAGGAAGTGCTCAGAGGCCCCTGGAAGAGGCAGCCAAGGTCCCATGCCAGGCAGGGCAGGCAGTGCAGCTGTGGCGCACAGTTCTACCCAGGCTGACCTGGGCTCCTCTCCCCTACACAGCACTCCTCCACCCGCGGCCGGTCTGGGACCTGGGGTCAGCGGCCCAGCAGACGCAGCATCTCCTGAGGATCCAGCAGCTTCTCCCGGGGCTTCCCGGCACACTGGCCTCGGGACACCTCCTCAGCATCAAGCTTCTCCCAGTCCGAGAATGAGACAGGCCAGACCCCTGAAGCAGAGGGAAGATGAGTCACTGCCTCCATTTCCTCTTCCACCCCTAGCCTAGAGCACCCCCTCCCAAACAGCAGAAAGGCCTACGGGGCTGCCCACCCCCATGGCCCAGCTCACACGGGGCCCAGACCTCGGCTGCTGAGCAGGGCCTCGATGGCTGTGTAGCCAGGCTTGGGGTCAGATGACAGCAGCCCAGCCTTCAGGTCCTGCAGCAGCGTCTGGCCAGTGAGGAAGCTGTCAGTCATGGTAGTGGCAATGACACCTGTGGGCCCCCGCTTCACCCAGCCACTGCAGTAGAGGCCTGGGAGTGGGTAACAAAGGGGTAAGGAGAGGGGAGGTGGCTGGACACTCCTGGCAAACCTGAGCCCCAGCATATAAACATGCGCATGCATCTCTACACCCCAAGAACTCCCAGCAGTCCCCATCAGCTGTGCCCACTGTGGCTGCTGGCCCACTGCCCAGGGTTCTCCACCAGCTTTTACCACTGTCGCCCCTTACGTTCCAGACTCCCTGTAGACCAGGAGCTCCCCGAGGGTAGGACCTGGGTCTTGCCCACTTCACCATGCCCTTGGTAAATATTAACTGAATGAATTAATGAGTAGACAAGTATGTGGACATTTATTTAATGAGACTGGAAGCTCCCTGAGGACAAGGGCTGCTGTTCAATCGCCGATCCCAGCACCAAGACAGAGCCTAGCCCAGAGAAAGCCTCAGTAAACTGAATGACTTCAAACAGAAGAGAGCATGTCAGCTAGACTAGGAACTTCCCTCCTAGCTACGGCCAGAGGGTGGGAGTGGGTCCCAGGATAGGGCCTGGGCCAGAGCCTGGCTCAGGGCAGTTTCTCAGTGCACGTCACTGGAGGAATGAATGAACGGCCCCAGGAGACAGCGCCAGCTTCCCCGCCCCCCACCACCGTTTGCTTTCTAGCCGTCTGTCACTCTCTCACCTGGCACATCCACAACTCGGCCCTCCACATTGGGGATAACCCCAAGTTTGGGGTCAAAGGGCACAGTGGGGTCAATGAGGCGGCTCTTATACCCAACACTGCTCAGCACCAGCCCACAAGCAAGGTCTTCCGTGTCTCCAGTGGGCACAGCCTGGGCGGCCTCACCGAAACCCTGTTGAGAAGATGTAGGCGACATCAGGCTGGGGTGGGGGGACTGCGAACAGAGCTGACTTTGCATAACTCGAGACTCACCTCCAGCCTGGTGACTGTCAGGCGGATGCCTGCTGCCCGCCGTCCATCAGGTGATGGCAGCACCTGCTGGGGGCTTCGGAAAAAGCGGAGGCCCCAGGTGTGGGGGGCCAATGCCCGGCGGGCAGCCTCCTCCACCCCTGGCTTCTCCATAGCCGTTCGAAGCAGCAGCTCTGTCAGCCGCTTCCTTGGGCGAGGGAGGTCTGTCGGCAATGCAGAACATCTCAGGGCTGTCCCTGGCTTGTAGGCCTGTCCTCCAGTGCCCACCCCCAACCCCTTTCTGACCTAGACAGTCCCCTCCCTAGTGAGCCAGGGGGCCAGACCAGGGCCCCTCACCCTTAATTATGTCCTGGAGGCCCAAGAAATCTGCAGGATCCAAAATAGGCCGGGTTCCTGGTAACTGAATCATCTCCCGAAGCTCCTTGGGAATGGGGAGTGGGAGAGGAGGTCAGACCCAGAGCCCGGGTCACTCCTGAGCCCGCCCAGAGCCCAGTCCAGGTGGGAGATGCATTTTCCTGTTTCACTCCAGGAGGCAGCCACTCCCAGGGGGCTCTGTCTTGCCATACCTCCCCAGGGCAGATCATTTATTTGGGACCCTGGCCCCTCTCCCTCTAGCCCCAGCACCTTAATGGTGAAGGCTGCTTGCAAGGGCCCACGTCGGCCCACTATCCACACCGTCTTCACCCGACTCTGTCTCAGCGCCCTCAGGGCAGCCTCTGTGATGTCCGTTTTCTGGCAGGAAAGGAGGCCTTAAAGTCATCGGACACTGAGGGTGGGGTGGGGGTGTATGCACACACCCTTATTTGCTCAGGTCCCTACCCTCAGCAGTGAGAAGGTTGGCAGCCTGAGATTGCACCACTGCCCCAGCCCCACCGGTGGCCAGAGAGAGCACTGCCACCAACTCTACAAAGGGCTCCAACTAGTAGTAGCAAACCAGGCCCACGCTCTTTCATTCAACAAGTGTTTACTCAGTGTTTACCGTGAGCCAGGCACAATGCAAGGGACATTGGGTCTATCAGTGGTGAGCAAAACAGACATGGTGCTAGCCCTCACAGAGCTTCTGATCTGGTGGAGAGAGAGATACTTATTGAATACTTATCAGTAAGTATAAAATTGCAGTGGTGACAAACATGCTTTGAAACAGAAGTAGGTAGACAAGCTATGAGAGGAAAGTATTACAGGGAAATGGACCTATTTGGGGTGGTCCTGGAAGGCTTCCTGGAGGAAGGGAACTAAGACGAACTGAAAGATGAATACAGGTTGACTGGCAGAAGTTGAGCTGGGAAGGTTTCAAGTGGTGTGTGTACACTATGTTTTTTTTTAAGGCCCATGCAGCTGGCATGTAAAAAGTGGAGGGGAAAATGGTATGAAATGAAGCTCACGGGCTTCCAAAAGCCTCTGCCTGACTCCCTGGGGAAACAGAGGCACTGAGCTCAGTTTGGAGGAGTGAGGCCTGCCACGTGAAGGCAAGAGAACCCTCTCCTCATTGTGACCCCATCTCCACCCCTCCAGCCCCTGACCCACCCACCTACCTCCAGATGCTCAGGGGGGGCCATGAGGATCCGGGCCACGTCCAGAGCCACGTTCCCCTGCCCCAGAATCACGGCTGTGTCGCAGCTCAGGTCTGGAGCCAGCTGGAGGGGTGAGGTCTGGATAGGGTCCCTGGTCTTGGCTCTGGTCAGTCTCAGTCTCATGGCCCGTCCCCACGCTTAGAAAGCCCACCCCAGCTGAGCCTCAACTCAAGGCCCTCCTCCTCCATCTGGCCCCACCTCTTCCCAGAGGTCTTCCATGACTGACTTCCCCTGTGGTCAGCCTCACATCCCACCTCTCATCTCACTGGGAGCCACTCAGTCCTGGAGAGTGGCTCCCTCTTCCCCCAGCTGTGGGGTCCAAGGGCTGCCCCTGGCCGCAGCTGAGGGATGGGAGGAAGAGGGAGCTGAAGTGCTCCCCAAACTCACCTCCTGGTTCTCAGGAAGCCCATTGTACCAGCCCACAAAGGCCCTGGCTGAGAACACACCGGGCAGCTCCTCGCCAGGGATCTCCAGGGCCCGATGGTCCTCTGCCCCATAGCTCTGAGGAAAGGCCCGGAGCCCTCAGTACCGGCTAAGGAGCCAGGCAGCCCCTGCCAGGCTCCCTGAGATTTCAGTTCCTCCTCCAGAGCCTCCACCCTGGCCCACGCCTGTGGTTTGGGCCTCACCCCTGCTGTCCTCCATCCCTCAGCCACCAACCTCCTGCTGCTGCCCAGCGCCCAGCCCGCCTCCAGCCCGGCCACCTGCCTGCACTCACCAGCACCACAGCATGGTAGGCCTTCCGCAGCTCCAGTATGGTCACGTCCCTGCCCACCACCACGTTGCCATGGAAGGCACAACGGTCCGAGTGGGCTGTCTGGGTAAAGGTGCTGATGACATTCTGCCAGGCCCCGGAGTGGGAGATGTTAGACGGTGGGGCAGCTCCAGGGACCGCGCCTATGCCACCCTCACCCCTCAGTGTTCCCGGGACAGAGCCTAGGTTGCATCCACACAGAGGGCCTGGGGTCATTCCATGTGGCCAGGGAGCCTCCCTTCCCTCCTCACCTTGACCGAGTCTCCACACCCAACTCTGTGCCCAGACACCCACCTTCACCTCGGGGTGGTCGGGTGCGACACCAAAGCGTACCAGGCCGAAGGGCACGAGCTGCTTCTCATAGATGTCCACGTAGGCCTGGGTGTGGTGCTGGGGAGAAGTGGCAGCTGGTGGGGCCCCAGGAGAGGGAGAGGCTGGGCCCTCACATATCCTTCCCTTCCCAGACAGAGGAGGAGAGCCCAGCTCAGTGGGCTAAGGACACAAAGAGGCCTTGACCTCTGCAAGGAGAAAGAGGCCCCCAACTCCCCACCTGCCTGCAAAGCCAGACAAGAACACGGCAGCAGAGCAGCATGGAGAGCTGACTGACTTCAAGGGCTGCCCGCCACTGAGATGGTGAGAACCCTGGCCAAGGAAGGTGGTAGCTTCCCCTTCCTCCCACCGAGTTGTATCTGGGGAGCTTCTTCAACCACTTGGGTCACGCATGACACACAGCCCTGCCCTAAGATGCTCTGACACTTCTAGAATGCCCAGCCAGTCTGATGACCCGAGAACCACCCTCTGAAATTCATATCTGCCTTAGCTCTAGTCTCTAAAACCATCCTGTTGGAAAGAGGACCGGCAGGATGGGAGGCTGGGACACAGCTGAAGCATCGGACAGAGGGACAGATGGACATGGCCCTGCTCAGTCTCAGAAACCTCATCTCACTCATACACTGGTTCCACGTTGCCTGCCCTCTGGGGCAGCTAGAGGGGCCATGCAGAAGGTACAGGGCCGGGCTTCAGCCACATGGCCCCACAAGCCCCAGGATCTGCCTGAGTGCGGGTCTCTTGCAAACTAACACTGGTGACACCACCACAGGGTTGCTGGGGAGCATCGAGGGCAAAACGGTGAGAGACTCCGGGCCACAAGCAGGTTCGGGGTCAGGCAGTTGGGGCTCCAATGGATGACCCTGCCCCATCACCCACTCTAGGTCTGGCTGTAATACTCCCGAATCAATGGAACCAAATGAGCTCCTACCCTCCAGTGATCCTACCCCTACAAAGGCTCACACTTACCTCATCTTTGTCCAAACCCCTCTCCCTCTCTCCCCACCACCTGCACCCAGTCCAGCCTGACCGCCCCATCCGTGCCTCCTGATTCTCCTCATCCATGCCGGCAGAATTAGCTACACATGGTATCTGCACCACCCCCCTCAAACCCCCCTGATAGACCCATGAAGAGCTTCGGCTTCGGACTTGACACCACTCTCTGGCTCTGTGCCATGAGGAATGTTTCTTAACTTCTCTGTACAACAGAGCAGCCTCCTGGTGTGATGCTCAAGACTGAATAAGCAAGGCCTGAAGCGCTTAGCTCAGTCTTGACCACTGTGCACATTCGATCCAAGACTCTCATGACCGACACTGTTGTCGAATGGCCCCGCCTTACTCACATTCTTTTCTGGCTGCCCACTGCAGAGCGACAAAGTTCAGACTGCTCAGCCTGATGGTCAACCCCACACACAGCCCAACTTTTTATCTTTCTCTTCCATTCCTTCCTGCTGTGAGGCCTCCCTCCGGGTCACGGCTCTCTCTCTGAGGCAGCCTCCATAACGCTAACCCCATGGGGCACTCACGGGTACCTCATGTGGCTGACCTTGCCTTTAGGAAACCCTGTCCTCCCTAACTCTCCCAGGTTCCTCCCCTCACTCAGGCTGCTCTTTCTCAGACCCCCTTTCCACTGTGTGTCATCCCTATCTCCTTCCTGTAACAAAAACATTCTCTGAGCTTCTCCCAATCTGGGACCCCTCCTTTCCCCCTGGGGCAGTTTCATCCTCCCTCCTGTAAGCTCAAATTCCAGGGGACTTGCTGATGATGTTCCACTCTTTCTCTCCTACCTAGACCTCCCCCAAGCCCCAAACCTGAGACCCCTGGACCACTCACTCCAGACACCTCAAAGGCCATCCAGACTAAAGCCAATGACTGCTTCCCCCAAACCTCTCCCTTCTGCTTCTACAATGGGACTCAGAGCCCAAGCCAGAACCTGGGGCTCCTCTTTGACTCCCCTCAACCCTGTCCAATCAGTCTCCTTTCCTTGCCTCCTCTTCCTCCCCACTGCCACAAAGCTGCTCCTGCCTCCTGCTCTGCTGTCCGCCCTGCAGGTAGAGTTCCACCCAAAAATGGGGTGCTGTCAGCCCCTTGCTTAACCTTTCAGTGAAGCCAACCACCTGTAGCAAGGGGTGCCAGACTCCCCTGTTGTTTGTTTAAAATTGTTGATTCCTGAGCCACAGCCACAACTAGGTCTGAGCTAGACCCAGAAATGTGCATGTTAACAAGTACCGCAGGGACTTGTCGGGAGGGCAGGCAGGTGGATAGCATCAAGAGAAACTGCCTGAGCAGATGGATTAAAGATGGTGGTGTGAGAGGTGAGACACAGGCTTCCTCCTAAAACCGCATATAATATGAAAATATAATTAATACAACTACACCTGAAAGAGCAACAGGAAAGAGGACTGCGCCAGACTGCATACACCTGGAAAAAAGAGCAGACCTCACAGAACAGGGTAACATACCAAAGCTGTGGACCAGCGGGACCCAAGCCCTTCCTCCACCCCAGCTCACCAGCTGGAGGAGGAGAAACAGAGCGGGGAGGGAGTGGAGATCTGGGACTGCTGAATACCTAACTCCAGAGATCTGCTCTGGGAGCACAAACCAACATTTCATGGTGCTTGCATGATACTCTCGTGATTACGGGGTTGGAAGCTAACACAGGCAGAATTCCTGGAGAGACTGAGATTCCAGCTGCTTGTGGAAAGCAGGGATCCATATCCGGGTGCTCTGGGACAAAAGAAAGGCCTACAGTCTGAGAGACTTCCTAACAAGGAAGCCCTTAGCAAAAGGGCTGCTAAAAGGGCAAGGATTGCACAGAGCTTACTGCTCAGGAGAGAGGACAGGTAGACAAAATTGTCCAGGTGCACTCTGCCAAGCAGGTTGGGAGCTTTGCCATATAGACTCTCATATTTAAGGAGGAAAAAGAAATCTTCCTCCTTAGACGATCTTCAGGTGCTCCAGCTCCCTGACTGGTTACACAGCTCCAAGGACCCCCTCCATGATACGCAGCGTACTGTGCCTTTCTCCTGGCCGGCCCCACCTGGCCCACAAACCGGCAAACCCTATCCTGGCGTTAGGCCAGCCAGAGGGAATATCTGTCTACAGCAACTACAAACACAAAGCATAGAGGCTTAAACTGTATGCTCGGCCCACTGGTTCAGGCAGTGGAGACAGGCATAGCAGCCAGGAAGCATGAAACAGCTCTTTCCTCCCCCCAGGCACCAATACCACTCCCCTGCGACCCCCGACATTGCTTCAGGGGCTGAGCAGCTCCTGGGAGTAGAGCTTCTGGGCACTAGAGGGCGCCATATGCAAATATGAAATGCCAAAGGAAACTGGTTCAGAGTAAAATTATTAATACAACTCCTGAGAAAGATTTAAATGACATCGACCTCATGACTCTTCCTGAAAGGGAGTTCGAAATAAAAATCATTAACATGCTCATGGAGGTACAGAAAGATATTCAAGAACTCAGGAATGAATTCCGGTTGGAGAACCCATCGTTGAAGAGCACAATGGAGGGTATTAAAAGCAGAATGGATACGGTGGAGGAGACGATAAATGAAATACAAACTAGAGAAGAGGAATACAAAGAAGTTGAGGCACAGAGAGACAAAAGAATCTAAGAATGAAAGAATATTGAGAAAACTGTGTGACCAATCAAAACGGGACAATATTCGCATTATAGGGGTACCAGAAGGAGAAGAGAGAGAAAAAGGGATAGAAAGTGTCATTGAGGAGGTAACTGCTGAAAACTTCCCCAACCTGGGGAAGGAGATAGTCTCTCAGGCCACGGAGATGCACAGATCTCCCAACACAAGGGACCCAAGGAAGACAACACCAAGACATATACTAATTAAAAAGGCAAAGTACAAGGATAAGGACAGACTATTAAAAGCAGCCAGAGAGAGAAATAAGATCACATACAAAGATTAGCAGACATAATGTGGGGCGGTGGGGCACGGGGAAGGCTGTACAACTCAGAGAAGACAAGTAGTGATACTATAGCATCTCACTACGCTGATGGACAGTGACTGTAATGGGGTTGGTGGGGGGGACTTGATGAAGTGGGGAGTTGAGTAACCATAATGTTGCACATGTAATTGTAGATTAACAATACCAAAATAAAATAAATAAAATAAATAAAAAGATCACATACAAAGGAAAGCCGATCAGGCTATCATCAGACTTCTCAACAGAAACCTTACAGGCCAGAAGGGAGTGGCATGATATATTTAATGCAATAAAGCAGAAGGGCCTTGAACCAAGATTACTTTATCCGGCAAGATTATCATTTAAATTTGAAGGAGGGATTAAACAATTTCCAGATAAGCAAAAGCTGAGAGAATATACCTCCCACAAACCATCTCTATAGTGTATTTTGGAGGGACTGCTATAGATGGAAGTGTTCCTAAGGTTTAATAGCTATCACCAGAGGTAATAAAACCACAGTAAAGAAAGTAGAACAGCTAATTACTAAGCAAATGCAAAATTAAATTAACTATCCGCAAAGTCAATCAAGGGATAGACAAAGAGTACATAATATGATACCTAATATATAAAGAATGGAGGAGGAAGAAAAAAAAACCTTTAGTTGTGTTTGTAATAGCATATTAAGTGAGTTCAGTTAGACTCTTAGATAGTAAGGAAGTTAACCTTGAACCTT
This sequence comes from Smutsia gigantea, assembly GCA_032199065.1. Classification (NCBI taxonomy): domain Eukaryota; kingdom Metazoa; phylum Chordata; class Mammalia; order Pholidota; family Manidae; genus Smutsia; species Smutsia gigantea. The sequence continues at coordinate 6,399 of JAVSCE010006795.1, read as the reverse complement.
TGGTAACCATGAATCTAAAGCCTGCAATGCCAATAAGTACATACCTATTGATAACCACCCTAAATGTAAATGGACTGAATGCACCACTCAAAAGACATAGAGTCACTGAATAGATAAAAAAACAAGACCCATCTATATGCTGCCTACAAGAGACTCACTTTAAACCCAAAGGCATACACAGACTAAAAGTGAAGGGATGGAAAAAGATATTTCATGCAACTAATAGGGAGGAAAAAGCAGGAGTTACAGTACTTGTATCAGACAAAATAGACTTCAAAACAAAGAAAGTCACAAGAGACAAAGAAGGATATTCATAATGATAAAAGGGTCAATCCAACAAGAAGATATAATAACCATTATAAATATCTATGCGCCCAACACAGGAGCACCTACATATGTGAAACAACCACTAACAGAATTAAAAGGGGAAATAGAATGCAATGCATTCATTCTAGACTTCAACCCTCCACTCACTCTGAAGGACAGATCAACCAGACAAAAAATAAGTAAGGAGACAGAGGCACTGAACAACACAATAGAACAGATGGACCTAACAGACATCTACAGAACTCTACACCCAAAAGTAGCAGAATACACAGTCTTCTCAAGTGCACATGGAATATTTTCAAGAATAGATGATATACTAGGCCACAAAAAGAGCCATGGTAAATTCAAAAAGATTTAAATTGTACCAACCAGTTTCTCAGATGACAAAGGTATGAAACGAGAAATAAACTTTGCAAAGAAAATGAAAAATCCCACAAACACATGGAGGCTTCACAACATGCTCCTAAATAACCAATGGATCAATTACCAAATAAAAACAGAGATCAAGCAATATATGGAGACAAATGACAACAATAATTCAACATCACAAAATATCTGGGACGCAGCAAAGGCTATGCTAAGAGGAAAGTATACTGCAATACAGGCCTACCTCAGGAAAGAAGAACAATCCCATATGAGCAGTCTAAACTCACAATTAACGAAACTAGGAAAAGAAGAACAAATGAGGCCCAAAGTCAGTAGAAGGACGGACATAATAAAGATTAGAGCAGAAATAAGTAAAATCAAGAAGAATAAAACAATAGAAAGAATTAATGAAAGCAAGAGCTGGTTCTTTGAGAAAATAAACAAAATAGATAAACCCCTAACCAGACTTATCAATAAAAAAAGAGATTCTACTCATAAACAGAATCAGAAATGAGAAAGGAAAAATGACTCACTACAGATACCACAGAAATACAAAGAATTATTAGAGAATACTATGAAAAATTATATGCTAACAAACTGGATAATCTAGAAGACATGGACAACTTTCTAAAAAATACAACATTCCAATGCTGACCCAGAAAGAAACAGAAAATCTGTATAGACTGATTACCAGCAATGAAATTGAACTGGTAATCAAAAACCTACCTAAGAACAAAACCACTGTCCCAGATGGCTTCACCGCTGAATTTTATCAAACATTTAGTGAAGACCTAATATCCATCCTCCTCAAAGTTTTCCAAAGAGTAGAAGAAGAGGGAATACTTTCAAACTCATTCAATGAGGCTAGCATCACTCTAATACCAAAACCAGGCAAAGACACAACAAAAAAAGAAAATTACAGACCAATATCCCTGATGAACATAGATGCAAAAATACTCAACAAAATATTAGCAAACCGAATTCAAAAATACATCAAAAGGATCATCCATCATGATCAAGTAGGATTTATTCCAGGAATGCAAGGATGGTACATCACCATCCACTACATCAACAAAAAGAAGGACAAAAACTACATGATAATCTCCATAGACACTGAAAATGCATTCGACAAAATTCAGCATCCATTCATGATAAAAACTCTCAACAAAATGGGCATAGAGGGCAAGTACCTCAACATAATAAAGGCTATATATGACGAACCTACAGCCAACATTATACTTAACAGAGAGAAGCTGAAAGCTTTTCCTTTAAGATCGGGAACAAGACAAGGACGCCCACTCTCCCCACTTCTATTCAGCATAGTACTGGAGGTCCTAGCCACGGCAATCAGACAACACAAAGAAATAAAAGGCATCCAGATTGGCACGGGAGAAGTTAAACTGTCCCTGTTTGCAGATGACATGATATTGTACATAAAAAACCCTAAAGAATCCACTCCAAAACTACTAGATCTAATATCTGAATTCAGCAGTTGCGGGATACAAAATTAATACGCAGAAATCTGTGGCATTCCTATACACTAACAATGAACTAGCAGTGAGAGAAATCAGGAAAACAATTCCATTCACAGTTGCATCAAAAAGAATAAAATACCTAGGAATAAACCTAACCAAGGAAGTGAAAGACATATACTCTGAAAACTACAAGACACTCATGAGAGAAATTAAAGAAGATACCAATAAATGGAAACACATCCCATGCTCATGGATAGGAAGAATTAATATTGTCAAAATGGCCATCCTGCCTAAAGCAATCTACAGATTCAATGCAATTCCTATCAAAATACCAAGAGCACTCTTCAACGAACTAGAGAAAATTGTTCTCAAATTCATATGGAACCACAAAAGACCCCGAATAGCCAAAGCAATCCTGAGAAGGAAGAATAAAGCTGGGGGGATTATGCTCCCCAACTTCAAGCTCTACTACAAAGCCACAGTAATCAAGACAATTTGGTATTGGCACAAGAAGAGACCCATAGACCAATGGAACAGACTAGAGAGCCCAGATGTAAACCCAACCATATATGGTCAATTAATATATGATAAAGGAGCCATGGACAAACAATGGGGAAATGACAGTTTCTTCAACAGCTGGTGTTGGCAAAACTGGACAGCTACGTGCAAGAGAATGAAACTGGATTATTGTTTAACCCCATACACAAAAGTAAACTCAAAATGGATCAAAGACCTGAATGTAAGTCATGAAACCATAAAACTCTTAGAAGACAACATAGTCAAAAATCTCCTGAATATAAACATGAGCAACTTCTTCCTGAACGCATCTCCTCGAGCAAGGGAAACAAAAGCAAAAATGAACTCATGGGACTACATCAAACTAAAAAGTTTCTGTACAGCAAAGGACATCACCAACAGAACCAAAAGGCATCCTACAGTATGGGAGAATATATTTGTAAATGACATATCCAACAAGGGGTTAACATCCAAAATATATAAAGAACTTAAACGCCTCAACACCCAAAAAGCAAGTAACCCGATTAAAAAATGGGCAGAGGATATGAAGAGACAGTTCTCCAAAGAAGAAATTCAGATGGCCAACAGACACATGAAAAGATGCTCCACATCACTAATCATCAGGAAAATGCAAATTAAAACCACAATGAGATATCAACTCACACCAGTGAGGATGGCCAGCATCCAAAAGACTAAGAACAACAAATGCTGGTGAGGATGAAGAGAAAGGGGAATGTAAGCTAGTTCAACCATTGTGGAAAGCAATATGGAAGTTCCTCAAAAAACTAAAAATAGAAATACCATTTGACCCGGGAATCCCACTCCTTGGAATTTACCCCAAGAATACAACTTCTCAGATTCAAAAAGACATATGCACCACTATGTTTACTGCAGCACTTTTTACAAATAGCCAAGATATGGAAGCAACCTAAGTGTCCATCAGTAGATGAATGGATAAAGAGGTGGTATATACACACAATGGAATACTGTTCAGCCATAAATGAAAAACAAATCCTACCATTTGCAACAGCATGGATGGAGCTGGAGGATATTATGCTCAGTGAAGTAAGCCAGGCAGAGAAAAAGAAGTGCCAAATGATTTCTCTCATTTGTGGAGTATAACAACGAAGCAAAACTGAAGGAATAAAATAGCAGCAGACTCAGAGACTCCAAGAAGGAACTAGTGGTTACCAAAGGGGAGGGGTGTGGGAAGGTGGGTGGGGAGGGTAGGAGAAGGGGATTGAGGGGTATTATGTTTAGTACACACGGTGTGGGGGATCAAGGGGAAAACAGTGTAGCACAGAGAAGGCAAATAGTGAATCTGTGGCATCTTACTACACTGATGGACAGTGACTGCACTGGGGTATGGGGGGGACTTGATAATATGGGTAAATGTAGTGACCACATTGTTTCTTCATGTGAAACCTTCATAAGAGTGTATATCAATAATACCTTAATGAAAAAAAAAGAGAGAAACTGCCTAACTCCAAGGCTGGCTGGTGGCTACCAAGACCCCAGGATCTGTGCCCACCTATCTCCTCAAACCTCAGCTATTGCCTCTCCACCCTCACTGTACACTCCTACCTTCCTGAACTCACCTGTCCCCAGAGGGGACCTCTCTCCTTCTTCCAGGCCTTTGTCCACACAGTTCTCTGGGCCTGGGACTCTCTTGCCTTCCACTCACCCCCTGCCCACCTGGCAACAACTTTTGTCCTTCAGACAGCAATATGAGCATCTCCTCTTCCAGGCTGGGGCAGGCACTGTTCTCAGACACCACACCCTCTACCCCCAGTTCTGTGCTTATACCATCACAGCTTAGAATACCACATACACACCCATCCCCTCCACTCCACAACCCTAACATTTCAGGTCCTTGAGCATAGGGACATCTGTCCTACTCATGCCCATATTCGGAGTGCCCAGCCCATGCCTGGAATATACTGGTGTCCAGTAAATGATTATTGAATGAATGGCCTAGATAATGTAAAGAGCGGCTCTGCCATCAGACCACCTGCGCTCAAAGCCCAGCACCTCTCCTGTCCAAGTGGAGCCTTGGGCAGCCTCACTCAGGCTCAGTGTCCTCCGTTGTGAAGTAAAAGTCATGACACCTGTTTCAGAGGTTATCGTGAGGATGACACGTTGTACAGACAGTGCTTGACTCAGCTAAGTGCCACCGCCCCAAATGTGCCATGGATGTTCTTGCTGCAGAGCACAGCCAGTAGCTTGGAGCCCTCAGGGGACCAGGACCAGCATGTAACTGTCCTCTGTGTCCACCCCTCAGCACCTCACAAAGAATGCCCATGCTGAGTGCAGGCCAGAGCCTTTGCTCATAGTGGGGGCACTGAGAATCCTGCCTGGAAATTTCCTGGCCCATTCACCCTGCTCCCCAAATTACAGGCTCAGCTAACACAGTGCCCCTTACACAAAGCCCTCCAGGACCTCTCTGAGCCCCTATAAGATCTCTGGTCTCTGTCCCAGAGCCCAGGGTACCCTAACATGTGGCAGTCTGTCCATGGACTCCACATGTGGGAGGCCCTCTCCAGAAAACACTTTCTGACTGACCACCTAATTCAGCTCATCTTCGTCACATCATTGTAATTAGCTCTTTCATCTGTGTTGCTTGGAAGGCGTGCTTAGGTCACTTTCCAGCAGGGTGACAAACTTACCTCAGTTTCTCCAACACCCTCCCAGTTTTAACATGGACAAACTGGAATAGCTGGTCACCCTACCTTTTAAACATCTGCATATGTGTGTGTATAATTAATATATTAATCCTTTCTATTCCACGTCCTCCAAAACAAGGCCGCTGTCTCATGTCTTGGCCAAGGTCTCCCTTCCCCCCAATCCATGGTTCTCCCTCCCACCAAGGTCTGCTGAAGTCTCCAGGGTAACCAGCAGCCTTGGGGCCCTGCCTGAAGGCCAATATGTAAGTCCTTTGGGTGGGGGGGATGGGAGGTGGAGAGCAGGCTAAAAGAACAGCCTGGCATAGCTCCACCAGAGCTGGAGCTACTGGTGAGGTGGCTAAGGTTACAGAAAACCCTGAGAAGAGGGGAGCCTTGAGATGAAAACTGTTGGAGACAGTGGAGACAGAGGAGAAAGAAGGGAAGGTGAGAGGCAGGACAAAGTCATTCTTCAGGTATACATAAGCCCCCTGAAGGGCTTGCTGACCATCTACGACTTCCCACTGCCCATGAAGCAAACCTTCTCTCGTAGAGTGGGGAGCCCCAGACGGCGGTGGCAAAGCATGAAAGAAGAGTCCAGTCTAGATGGGCTGGGAGCCCCTTCTCCATTAGAGATCCAGAAATGCTTTTAAAACCTAAAGAGGTGGGACTTCCCCTCAGGACTGGAGCACCAGATGAATCATGGAAGAGGGAACCAGGATGACATTGCTTACCTTTAGCAAGTGTTGGGCTGTGTAGAAGCCAGCTGGGCCACTGCCCACCACACAGATCTGGGGGCTCTGCTCCTGTGTGGAAAACTGCTGGCAGAAGCCTGGGAGAGAGGGTAGAGGGGAGAGGGTCGGATCGGCACTCCCTCTCCCATCTCAAGCCAATGTCATTGTAGAGTAGGAGATGCAGTTTCACCCTCATTCTCCCCTCCTTTTCTTTTTCCTCAAAGCTTTGGCATTTGCAGGATCTCTTACTTCATCTGAACCCCCAAAGGCTGTGTCTTCATCCTGAGCCCCACATCTCACCTATGAACTTACTACACCGCT
>JAVSCE010006794.1:0-26218 GCA_032199065.1 Smutsia gigantea | reverse complement strand
CCTATGTTCTGTTGAATTTGATGGGATGTGGGAAAGGCTTTGCAGACCACAGAAAACATCCCCTCCGCCTTGTCTCCCACTTCACTTGTTTCTGGGCCCAGGGACAGGCAGTGGACTTCTCCAGTCTCCAGCTGCTTAGCTTTCTACTTCGGCCCTGCCACTCTGAGCATCTGTAAGATCAAGCCCAGACCTTCTTTCTCTCCCCTCAGCCTGCACTCCCTCTGGGCTTGTCCTCGCTTAGAACTTAGAAACTGAGCCAGCTCTCATGAAATCTTGCCCTTTGTGGCCAAATGGATGGACTTGGAAGGCATTATGCTAAGTGAAATAAGTCAAACAGAGAAAGACAAATACCATAAAATTTCACTTATATGTGGAATCTAAAAATCAAAATGAACAAACAAACAAATCAGAAATAGATTCAGGAGCACAGAAAACGGGCTGCTGGTTACCATAGGGGAAGAGGAAGGGGGATGTGGGCAAAGTAGTTGAAAGGGATAAAGAAGGACAAACTTCTAGTTATGAAATAGTCACAGAGGTGAAAAGTAGAGCATAGGAAATATGACCAATAATATTGTAACATCTTTGTATGGTGACAGATAACTACACTTATGGTGAGCACTTCATGAAGTATATAATTATCGAATTACTATGTTGTCACCTGAAACTACTATAATATTGTATGTCAACTATATTTCAATAAAAATTTTTTTTAAAAAAGAATTTCATCTGGCTCTTCTCTCAAACACCATAATCACAGTTGACCTTTTTTATCTGAGCCTTTTTATCATAACCTTTTCCCTCCTAGTTATAATTTCTATTTCTTCTCCTTTCTTCTGTTTCTAAATATTTAAAAGCTATACTTCAGCCAGTTTCTTAGGACTAGTTTGTGTACATAATATTTTCTCAGTCATCAATTATTTGGGGATAAAATTCCCTGTACTTTCAAAACATTAGCAGGGTATGCTGGTGATGTACAAGTTTAAGGATTTCTTTAAATTACATACAGTTTATTGAAATCTGAAGTCTACTTGACTTTTCTAGATCCTTCTGTCATGTGGCTTTAATGTTGTCATGGTCTTTTATATTTAACCACTTCAAGTGAATGACTTCGTTCAGAAAAACATTTTTAAACAGACATTTTTTTGTAGGGAGGTAAGGAGAAATAAACATCTATGTGTAACTACTGATAACATTTTGATGTGTTTTTCCTGTTTGTTGCTTTGCAAAGTTTAGGTCATATTGTACATGGACTTTTTTGTTTCCTCCTTTCCTCCTCCCACATAGCATTAAATTATTTCACATTGCTAAAAATTCTTCATACAAATTCAATAGCTATATGATATTCTGTTAAAAGATAGTACTTTAATTTAGTTGTGTCCTCTCTTGTTGGATATTTTAAGTTTTTTCAAGATTTTAGATTTTAAATAATTTTGAGACTACCACCACATTAAAAGACTATCTTGCAAGATGCCTTGGGGGGAAATCCCACTGTACTTGTATTCTTGGTTTAAGAAATTAATAATAGCCTGACCTTAGAATTTTAAGGACAAATATTGAATTAGGATTTTAAGCAAATGCGTTGGGTGTCATGTTTGTTTAAACTTATGGATCTTGAATTTATTTCTGTATAGCAGTCTGTGGGCTGGCAATTTTTCAGATGTGGAGATGATATTGTATTCTTCACAGAGACAGATTAGAGTGTGATCTGTAGGACTTTTGCAAATAGTTGAATCATTGAGGAAATTTGAAAGAGGACTTCCTAACAAAGGCAGTTTCTGTGTCGTGTAAGTGGAAAACTAGATCTGTGCATATAAGATAAATCAGCCGTGGGCTATGAATTATTATTGGTGCCTGGAAAAACACAAACTCACGAGACTCTGGCCAGAGTTTCTCACTCTTTCACCAAGTGAGCAATGACCTGATATTTCTCTCAATAATTCAGCCACGAAAGAAAGAAAAAGCTTGTCTTTCATTCCCAGTGTATAGAGCCCCTGTGTCATGGCCTTGCACCAAGATGGAGTACTGAGCCTTCTTGTGGAATGAATGGAACTAAGTTTAGAATTCTCTGAGTTACTTCTAAACTCTTAAATGTGTCTTCTGTTTAAAGCTTGATAGGCGGGATGATAAACTTTGATGGACTAGAAATAGCTAGGATAATAGGAGTACACAACGAAAATATGGAAGCTTGAAGCCTTATTCTTCAAGAAATTAGTCTGGATCAGGAAATCTGATATCAAGTTTTTAGGAGAATTGCTTTTTCTTTGCCTTGCCTCTGTCTTCCTCTTTCTAGTTCAGGTTCTGCTAACAAGTTAATATCCTGACCTTTCTTTATAAATGAGTAAAATTTTATTGAATAGATGTACTACTTAGAAACAGTCATTTCTTTTATTCTCTAATGACAAGTGTGAACCGATTAGTTAGACTGAAGGAGACTCCAAAATAGGCTGACAGCCAGAGTAGTACTAGGGCGCTTCTTGCCCCCATTTTCCTTCTTTCGCCTTTCAGACACCCAGCCTGCATTTGCTTTTCTTCAGAGCCTGCATACAGGGCACACGGTGTTCTAAGGATCAACTCTGTGGCTGGACCAATTGGACTCCTGCTGAGCAGTTTATATACTTCTTGGCATGCCTCCTGCCCATTTGTTTAATCTTTCCAACTCCTGTGACCCTCTGGCATTAGAGCTGACAGCTGCAAGTCCATATGGGCCTCATAAAGTAGCTGAATGATAAAATACCGTGACCTGGTTCTTGTGTTGCTTCGCTGATGACTGAATGTGCGACTCAGAAATGCTCTATATTTATTTGGTCAGATGGACCATTATTTTACAGGAAGGAGTTTATATATAAAGAGGATTGGTAATCGATCCTAAGGGATATGTTACATGTCTCCTAAACCCTAGTCTTATTGTTTATTGAGCACATATTTGACACAGTGCTCTGTGTTATATTTTAGTTATTTTTGTGCTAGGTGGATAGCAAGTTGATTTAGCACCGTTTAGTGAAAAGACTGTCCTTTGCCCAGTGTATCTCAGTGGCAACTTTGTTTTATGGTTTTGACTAAGAAATCTGACATTTGACATTTCCAGAATCACAGCCATCTCAAATTCTTTTTGTTGTTTTACTTAAATTGTCTCAAGCATAGACCATGCTTTCTATTTCATATCATCTCACTTAGTGTAGTGCTCTGTACACATTGTGGGAAGGAGCAGATAATTTTTACTGGTCATGGTTTTTGTTAGTTGGATGGCCACTTGAAAGATGGATCACTGAAACGGAGGGCAGAGGAATTGGCTTTGCCGTGAGCCAGGGGAGCACCTGTGTGTTGTTTTGATGTGAAGTCTTCCTAGCTTGTACTTTTCCACCGAAAATTATGGAGGTTTAGATTATAGTCTCTCTCACTGGGTTGAAAGCAAGCTATCAGAAGATCATTGGTTGAAAACATTCCTTGAGCTGCACTATCTGATGTGTTCTGCGTGTGCATAATAAACTACGTGCTGTTCACTGGAGTGGGGACTTCTTTCCACCCTCATTTGTTTTATTTCACTGGTTCTTCTCATTAGCCAGTTTGATTTTTAAGAAAGGGTTCCATGAAAGACTTGGTTCTGGCCATGATGGAGTAGTGGATTTGGGGATATTACCTGCCATAAAAAACTGTAACACTGGGAAAAGAGTGTGCAGCTTTATATGGTTATGGTTTTAGAATCTATGATCTGAGTATCTATGTGGATAATTTAGAAAAGGAGCAAATTTAACCAAGGGTAAGTAGAAGGAAAGAAATAATAAACTTAAAACAGTGAAAAATATACGTTAGAGAAAATAAGCCACCTTGAACAGTTTTTCAAATTGATAAATCCCTACTGATCAAGAATAAAGATATTTCCAATATCTGGGTTCTTACAGACACTAAAAGGATAATAAGTGACTATTATTCTACAATTCGATGAAACAAATTCCTTTGAAAGACAAACTGAGAAAAACTAAACAAACCATGAAGGAGGAGAAATTTGTGTAGCCCTACATCTACTTAAGAAATTGAATTGGCAATTAAAAATCTTCTAATGTAGAAGAATGCCATGCTGCTGCTGGCCTAGGAACTATATCTTAAGAACCACTGTGTTAGGCTGTGAGGTCTATGAGAGCAAGGAATGTTTCAAACCTCTTTATATTATCTGCATGTGACATAACATTTTTGGTAAGTGTTTGTTAAATAGAGCTGACTGAATGGTACAGTACTAACTAGAGAAATTCCCTTCTCTTGAAAAACCTAACATTTTTTTTACCTTCTTTTTTTGGTAAAGAACTTTGATCTCTCTAATTCACTTCAGAAAACGTGTGCACCCTATGAAACGAAAACACTTTAATTTCTTGTGATGGTGAAACTGTGTATGATTAGGAATGCCTCAGGGTTTCCTTGGTGAACATACAAACCATGTTGGGTGTAAGTGTAGGCTGCATTGTTCTCCAGCATGCTACTTTAATCTAAAATCATAGATCCTGTAGTCTCCTATGAGTTAAGCCAAAAGCAGCATCGATCCTTTTTACCAGAAATGGCCATTTGAGATGGTAGGAGGGCACCATGCATGTGTTCCCTGGCATTACAGGTCTGTCAAACACTGTGTAGCATCCCAGTTGCTTCTTAAAATTCATGAGTTTCATCCAGCAAGAGACATTATTCATCCAACAGTTGAAAATCCTTTAAAATGAACAGCATTTAGAAGTCTATTAGAAACCTTATTAGAAAGTCAGATAGTGATTCTGAACAGTGAAATAGCTTAGCCTGCAGGAGGAAACTGTACATCAGCTGAAAGTAATCAGGTGGCAGGTCTTCTTGGACAGTTTTGTTGATTGAAGAAAATGTGAAATGACTGTAGCGATATTTATTGGATCGTTACAGAGTTTTGTTTTTGAGCAGTGCCCAGGCCTATAAAATAAGAAGCTTAATTACATATCAAAGTCTACTTTTAAGCCCCAGATACTCTGACATAATTGAGAAAAAATGAAACAAACTCTTGAAATAATTTCATAAAATTTCTTAAAGCTCAGAATGTTCAAGAAAATCCCGATCTTGATAAGTACTGTACAAAAGCTTCTTAAAAAATGCATCAAGATGCTGCTGATGATCATGTCTACATGGCAGTTTTATAGGTTATTTAAATTTTTCCTTTATTTCTGTAATTTCTAAGTAACATGTTACTTTTTTTAGTCTTTAAGATATCTCTGTTCAGTGGAAATATTTGTAAACATTAACTAGAATAAGGTAGAGATTTTGTGAAAGCATAGTAGTTAAAATTAATTGCACCTCATATTTTAAATATGCTGACAAATTGTTCAGTGGGATGTGTATCAGAAATTGCTAAAGATAAAGCAGGATGGGGCTCTCTTGTCCCCTCCTGGAGCGAGCCAGGAGTCTGTCTGTCCTCTCACTGTATCTGTCAATAAAAGCCTCTGCCCTGGCTCTCCTACCTCGACTGTTTGCTAAGTTCATTCTTCAACTCCACAAACAAGAGCTCCAGCATCATCTTTGGGGGCTTGTCTGGGATGACTTCGGAGATGGGAGCATCCTCTTCAAGTGTAAAGCCAGACACCCCTTTGGCATGCATTCTGAAGAACTGGGAGCAATTTGATCCCCAGACCCTGAAAAAGAAGTGCTTTATCTTCTGCACACAAGCCTGGCCTCAATACAAACTCTCTGATGGAGAGGCTTGGCCCCTGAGAGATGTATACAATATAATAAGGTTATGCAGCTAAATTTATTTTTCCACAAGGAAGGAAAATAGTCAAAAGTCCCATAGATACTACAATATGGAACTAGTTTTCTAGATTATTTTGGTGGAAAGCTCTACTACTTATTGGGTTCATCATTATCCTCAAAAATTGGGAGGTTTTTAAATTAGACTCCCTGAAACGGAAGAAACTTATCTTCTGCAATACAGCCTGGCTTTAAATGACTGGTGCTAGAATTATACTTGCATTTCATTTCCAGCCCCCTGGACACACACAGTACCTATCAGTTCAGAGCCTTCATCAGCCCTGTTAGTCTGGGGCCATCTAAACCTTAACCCAGTTATGTAAACTGCTCACCTTTAGAGTGTATTCTTAAAAACGGAGATACTTTTAGTCAAATAAGCTAAAAGGAGAAAAGGCTATTGGATATCAGTAACTCAAATCTTTTATCAGTTTATCTGTCTGTGTATATGTTCTTGTATGAAAAGTGTTGCTAACTGTAGTCATTACATCTCAGTCTGTGTGTTTGTGTGTCTAAGAGTGTAAATGAAAAATATTTTTCTACCTCTGAATGGTATTAATAAAATTGATTTAAAGACAAAAAAGAAAGATAAAGCAGGATGTATAACATACTGTTTTTGTAAAAAATATTGGTGACCTATACATGTGCATAGGCATATGAATGTGTTGAAAGAGTCCAGAACAAGTACTCAAAGATAATAACGGGTTATTTCTGGGTAATGGAGATAAACCACTTCATTTATCTTATCGCTTATTTCTTAAACATTTTTGCAATAAACATACATTACTAGTTCATAAAGTTTTTTAGAAAGCAATCATGGGGCACCTCCTCTCTTGAGGTCACCTTAACTCCTGTATGAGTGTGTACTGTCTTGCCAAATAAACTTACCTGTTGTGTGGCATAAAGACAACAGGCAGTGTTGGGAGCCAGCATTTATTCTAGTTTCAGCAAATGTGGAAAGCTGGTGCTCGCTAAGTAAGCCCTTGCTGTCCACTGACAGTGAAGATGGGGACACTTGGAGGGCATGTGGTTGGGTGCCTGTGGACTAAGCAGCCACCACAGATGCCGAGGTTGGCCGGCTGTACTTCTCTTTTCAAGAGGGAAGCTCCGTGGTGTGAGCTCCTTTGAGTAGTTGGGGTGTAGATGACTGCCGGGTGAAGGTCATGAGGGAAAGTCCGGGGAACAGTCAGGGAAAATAGAGATCTAGCAGCAGTCACCGGCAGTCACTCTCCAGCCACCCTGTAGGGGAGCAAAGGATAGGGAAGTGCAAAAAGAAGATAAAAAAAAAAATTCCCTTGATTTTCAGTTTTGCTAAGGTGGACCTTTCTTTTTTCAACTTTCCCCCCAGAAAGCCTAAAGAATGTCATTGGCAGCCTAGGTTCTGGGCTGCCAAGCACCTTCTCCTTGAGCCTCACTCTCCTGCTCTAGAGTGTGTGTCATATTCTGATGAGTCAAGTTCATTAGTCCTGGGACACAGGCTTCCTGCCTGCTGGTTCCTCACGACTACAGAGCACGTGCTGCAGGCTTGGACCGGAATCGTGTCCCCCACTCACGCTCAGATGTGTCCATGACCTGGCTGCACAGTCACTCCCTGGGTATGTCACAGTGGTGTGACCCAGACTTTGCATTGTCTTCTTTCATTCCCTGCCATTTCTTATGCTTTCCATTTGTTCTTTCAACAAAGATTTAAATGAGCATCTACTTTGTGCCAGACACCGGCATTTCCTTGGTAAACAAAACAAAGCTTCTGCCTTCCTTGGAGTGTACCTTCTAGCATGAGAGCCAGAAAATAAAATGAGTGAAAAAGGAACAGGTAATGAAATGTTGTGCAGTGATAAGTGCTATTAAATAATAACAAAAAGACCAAGGTATTGGGATAGACAGAAAGTGACAGAGGCAGGGTTGGAGGAAGGAAAGACCCCTCCTAAGGAAATGTCATTAACACTTATTTTCTTTATAGTATGATGCCTGGGCAGGTCCTGCAAAGGAAGGTACTGCTCTGAAATGCTATACAGAGTGGGCGATGCATATGATATCATACATGCAATAGAGGGATGGTGGGCAGTTTAAAAAAATGATGCCCATCAAATCAGGCCAGACTCTTTAGTCCATCATCTTAACCCGTTGCATAGGTGGTGACATCTGTCAACAGCGTGGAAACTTAGCTCCAGGTGATTCAGATCTGTCACGGGTTTGCTTCAGTGACCTCATAGTTTTGCAGGGCTGGGCTTTTGGCAGGTTACTGTGATAACAAGCCAGTACCTGGTAGAAACCCGTGTGGAGCAGGCAATGCGGGTGGTGCTCATACGGGTCTATGGAGTGAGAGTTTGTGCAGGCACCGACAGGCACCCAGTGTCCCATTAGTAAGTAGTGGTAGTGATTTAAGAATAGAATAAAAATATCCATTTTTCTTGCAGTTGTTTCGCATTATATTTTCAAATGGGGCTAAGTTGCCAGGTCAAAAATAGTTACTAAGTTGTTCATACATAACTATTTAATAAAGGGAGCTCTTGGAGATTCCTCTTGGCCTTGGGCACCTTGAGTAAGTTACTGAGAAGCCATGAGCTTTGGGTTCAGAAAAGGTTGGGAACCTCTGACTTCGAGCAACTTCCTGGATAAAGCTGTTTATCAAGGAAAGGAGAAAGGCTGAGGGAGGACGAATGACACTGGACACGTTTAATAGCAAAGGGGCAGGTCAAACAGTTCTTGCACCGCATTTGATCGCTGCTTTTTTGATCCGTGGCCACTCCAGCAGATTCCGGGCAATGTCACTGCCTGCCCAGCATTTGAAGAAGATAAAATTACAGGGCCTCCCTGCTCCGACACCTTTTTCTCTTGAGAACCTTTATCGGGATTATTGGCTCTTTGCCACATGCTCGAAGCTTGCATTTGGGGTCCCTGTTACCAGATCCTGGGCTGTGTGGCCTGAGGTGCTGTTGTGGAGACAATGTCAGAACGCTGGGTGAACTTGGAGCTAGAGGACATGGTTGGTTACTTGCCTTACTTAGATCTGCCTTTTTTTTTTTCTTTTTTTCCCCTTCTGAGTAATTCCATGCAATTTTCTAGAAACTGTGAGCCAAGTTCTTTTTAGATTTTTTAATTGTGACTTGCTAGGTAGTAGATCCACCCAAGAACGTAATAGAGTAAACTTGGAAAAATATGTGTAGGAGAAATAAATATTTTTAGAAAATTATCCTTTATGGCATTAAAATTTTTAGAAAACAAAGGAAGAGAAAATGTCACCAGTATTTCTTTCTCACAACTGCTTTTGTGATTTTGAGGTAAGCAAGCCTACGCTTTGTTCCTAAGAAATCTTTTTTACGTAGTTCATAGCAAGTACTCAGTTACATATCCTCTTAAACCCTCTCCCTCCAGGAAGTCATGTAGCACAATGACTTAGACCCAAACCTTGGTCTCAAGTAATGTTCTTATCTCAGTGGTGAGACTCGGGCAAAGAGCTGAATTTTTGAGTGTCAGTTTCCATACCTAAAAAATGAGGATAATAGTACTTACTTCAAGGTCTGTGTGAGGTTTAAATATTTATAAAGTGCTTATTATAGCACCTGGCACATACTAGGAACTCAATAAATAGTACGTTGTTATTAATATACCAGCAACGTTGCCCTTATGCTACACAGCCTTGGTGACCATGTTTTTAATAACTGTGTGATAGTCTCTCAAGTTGTATCCATTCTTATTTGCCTAAACATTCATCTATTATTAGATTCTTAGGTTGCCTCTAAATTTGCACTAGAATAAAACATTCTGCAGCAAGCTGTCACTCACTCAGCAGATCCAGTAAGTGATCACTGCCGACAGGGACCTTTGCTCTCCGTTGGGAGCACACAGTGCAGAGTGCACAGTCCCTGGCCTTGAGGTGCTCAGTCTAGAGGGAGCATCGTGTTCAGATCCCTCTGATGTGTGGTAAATACTGTTGCTGCTGAAGTGACTGGGAAAGTGCAGAGAAGAGAGAATGTCAGGCCCTGCCTGGAGAGCTCAGGGAAGGCAGGAGAGGGTTGTAGGAGAAGAGTTCAGTGTGTTAATGGAGGTGGAGTGCAGAATATTAAGGGATTTTTAAGCCATCGTACAGAATGGGAGTTTTATCCTCAGTGCAATAGGAAAGTTGGTTTTGAGAAGAAAACTGCTGGCATTATTAGCTTAGGTTTTGTAGCCTCTAAGGGGCAAGGCGGAAGCAGAGAGCTTAATAGGAAGTTATCAAGGAATCATGTGAGAGGTGATGTGACCTAGGTGAGAGTGGTAAACAGGGTAAGAAGTGGCCGGGTAAGTATGTTGGAAATTTTACTAGGGGACTGTATGGTTATTTGGGAAGACTTGGCATCTTTTTTTTTTTTTTGATAGCTTAGGTGCATTTTATTGGTTTTTCTTTCAGAATCCTAAAAGACTTGACATCTTTAAAATGGTTCTTTGTATCCCTTGTATTTCTCTACTTAGTTTTCCTTTATGTCTACTGCTTTAAGGGTGCATTCTTTTTTCACCACATAGTTCACACACATTTCTGGATAATATTATTCCTAAGGGTTGTTTACTTTTTGTTGTCATTGTTAGTAAATCCCATATCACTGGTGCTCTAAGTTTTGCTTTTATATAAAGGAATTAATATTGATATATTTGGCTACTGCACTTAACTCCTGACACTATACATAATGTTCTACTTGATTTTTTTTTCTTAGAAACAGAATCATATAATCTACAAATAATAATTTGGTCTTTTTTCCTTTCGATATTTATGTCTCATTTCTATTATGCCAAGAAAAGAACTCCTAGTTTTAAGATGATGGTAACTAGAGTAAGGAGGCAATTAATACCTGAAGGTATTTTGTGGGTTGTTTTTTTTTTTTTTGCTTTAGGCTTATCCCAATTTTTTCTTTTCCTTGCCTTTTTAAAATATTTATTTATGATGGATCTTTTGAGTCTGTTTTAGATTTGTGCATTACATCTAATAGTTGGTTTTCAGCCATTTTGCTCTTTGAAGGACTTACTCCCTGATCTCTTGAGCACCACGGGTTGGGGGAAGGCCCTTTACCTGCTGAATTAGCATTAACTTCCATGGATGCAGAAACCAATTAAGCCCAGCAGAGAATACGGAACCAAGAGATTTCAATCCTATAATTGGGTGAGGCGCTAATGAAAAATTTAAATTCAGTAGTAACCCTACCTCCAAAATGCACAAACTCAGTAAAAATGAATTTATGGACATTCCCCCCCTGCCCCAAAACGATTAAGTAAATTTATAAAACAACTTATTTTGGAAACTCTGATTTTCAAACTAAGGTAGTCTTGCAAATTTGAAAATTATATTTGTTTAAAAAGTCTTCCTAAATACGAGTTTCAGTTCTGACATGGGTTGCAAATCAGAAAACGAGTGGCTGAGGCAGCATAGATTTCTAGAACGCTTTATCTTGAATTTTCAAGTTAACTTTCAAGTTTTGTTCTCTCTGTTTGTCAAGTTAAGCCTCTTGTGACCTTTCTCCCTGACTGAGTGGTGAATGCTATCTGACATGGCAGGACTTTGTACCACCAAGGGTAGATTTTCTGGAAAGCTTTTAATTGGCTTGAGTTGCCGTGTTTAAATAGCCAAACACCTGCTAGGCAAGCCCCTGTGCCTGTGAGTGGCTATATGTCGCTTCCTTTCGGATTTGCAAGGCTGGAACACAAAGGCAGCGATTGTTACCCAATAAGGAGTCACACACTTCTACCAATCGCCTTAGGAGGGCTGGTTACCATGGAATCCACCATCTGTTCACTCCCCGCTGGAATGTGATTATCCTTGCTGGGCTGGGAGCTGGGAAGCGTGTGCTGTGTGAAATGGTCTGCGATGGACCGGGTTCATGGGAGACTAGGTTTGGCTCATGGGAAGAACAAATGAAGGGAGTTTTACTTTGACCATTTGTGACTTGTAACCCAGAGGAGTAAATTCAGCGTGTATAAGGTAAGTCACCCCAGGGCTGTGTATCCGGGGTGTACTACGTTTGGTGTGGGGCGTTATCTCCATGTGGTCCAAGGAAAAGGAGGCGTAAGCTCTTCTGGAAGAAATCTCCAGCGTTTACATACTTCGGTTGTGTTAAATTTCAGCAGCTCTGGATGCCTGTACAATTACATGCTGAAAAGATGAAAGAATTAATTTTTAGTTGAAATGTTTTCTGCCTGTGAAATTGTATTCTGATTCCTGAAAGTGGCAAAAAGAAAACCACGTTTAATGGTTTCTCAGGGTGAACTATACCAGTGTTCTTTTCGAAATACGCCCATGGCCACAACGTGTTCGGTGTCTGATCAGCAAACAAGAAAATGTCTCAGGTCAGGGACGTTTGTAGGTTATGACTTAATGAATGATTATTCTGGCCAACATGACTGACCTGCCATTAGTGGCTCATGTTTTGAAATGCGATGCTTATGCAGTTCTATTTTGCAACCCTTTTGCACAAGTTTCCAGGGCCTGAGCGTGTGGAAACAATGTGACAGTGCTCTACCACGGGCGGGCAGGCAGTGTTACAGGACAGGGCCACGCCAGGAAGACCGGCTTCTGTTTCAAGGGCTTCCTTTGTTTTTGTGTTTCGACAGCCCCTTAAAATGTGTGGTGCATATTGTGAACAGTGGAAGGAGGTTCTGGCGCTAACAAATGGATGGCTGACATTTTCTGTGTGGCTAAGAGGTTGGGAGCTCAAACAAGGGACTTCTGTGTCCTTTGTGAAGCAGCATTGTATCCCCTTCCCCCAAATTGTGCCCTGAATATAAAAGTGAAAAACGCAAAAAAGGCTGTCTACGCTCGGGACACTTGTTTTGTGTAAGTTTTTTCTTCCATTTAAGCCACAGTGGCAGGACCCTGCGAGCCTAGCTGGGCTTCCATTTTTATTTGATAGGGGAGGGGCTGCAAGCAGAGGCTCTCCTTAATGCAGGTCAGTCCTAATTGGGCCACTCCGCTGTCACCTTGGACATTCGTGTCAGTGGGTCACTGGCTGCCCAGAGAACTCAGCAAGGGCCCTGCTAATAGGCCTTGCTTGTTTGATTTCCTTTTATGAATGATGGCGTAAAATTAGATAACCTTGTATTGGTCAAGGACTCATGTGCTTACTTCAAGAACAGATTTGAAGGCCCACTACTGGTTGTAGGTTCTTGGTATGAATTGTAGTTGGCTTTAAAATTCTTACCTTCTTTTGCACTTACTGGTATATACCTCATTATCATTTTAAGTTTTTTATTTAATATGAAAAATTAGATTAGGTACATACTAGCTCTAAAAGCATCTTTTTCAATAATAGAGGTTTGCCTGACAGTTTCCTTGGCAGCATCTGTAAAAATGTTTAAGCTCATCTTGTATTACCGAGATGATATTTTCACCAGTATAACTGTATTTTCACCAATATAACTGTTCATAAGCAATACAGGTTTTGGGAAGAAATGAGATAATTTAAAAGCATGTGCATTTAGGGGAGTCATGTTGCTTTAATTGCCTCGTATCTTGGAAATCTAGAACAGCCAGTGAGTGATGGGTGTGAAGTGTGTGAGCATCGTATTCTGGAATGTGGTTACTAAAGCAGCTGAGGTGGGCTGGATAAATCTGTACTTCTCAAATTTTCTACTGTTTGTGAATTTCCTTCCTATTTTTATTGTCACTGAGTTAAAGTTTTAGACTGTGTTTGTGGGTATTCATGTCAGAATGTTTCCCAGAGTTGTGTGGGTATTGGCTGGCATTTGGTGATTCATTTTCACTTACAAGCATGTTTATTGATATTTTCCTTGACTGAGTTTTCCAAATAATAAATAATAAAGCACAAGGGATTCAAAGAACTGTTTCATCAACCACTGGCAAGAAACGCAGACTTACCCTCTCTGAAATTGGTGAAGAGGAGTGGGCAATGGGGACAGTCCCCGGGGCCCACGTGACCCCAACCCGTGTCCCTGAGGGACAGGTGTGCATCATTGTATGACAGGTTCACTTGAGGGGGGTGCCTTTGGTACCCTATGGTTCTTACTGCCTTGGTGAGGTGTTGGCTTCCACTCACAAGCATTGTGGGCAGGGGGACCCACCCCCAGGTCCATGGTCTTGTGGTCCAAGTGTGGAATGTGCTGAGTTCTCAGGTCTGCCGTGAAGCACTTTCTGGTTTTCACTGTTCTTGCCTCGGAGGTTAGGGCGAGCGGCTAGATTTCAGTGATCTCTGAGCCTTCCCCAGCTTTTCAATCTCTTTAGCTTACTTGTCAGTCCTTCCATACAACTTAAGGTTTTACTGAATGACAAGTTTATATTCATGTTTGTAAGTATGTAAAGCTACCCTCATTCAGAGTTATTTCTTATTCAAGTATTACATAGATGATGAATTGGAAACTTGGAATAAAGTGCTTGGAGTTATTCAAATCCGTAACAGGCTGTGTAGACTGTACACAAACCTACCACTAGTTCAATACAAACACTGAAGTCTTTTCTGCTTGTTCTTTGATACATCGTGCTGGAATGCTGCCTGGCTTATATTTGGACAAGTAGAACACAGAGCTAACAAACAGCTTTAAATTCTTACATTTTTCCTCCTATTTTTATTGACACATTCTGTCTAACTTCTGAATCTGTCTTTATGTCTCTTTGCTTCTGGGGTACAGATTTATAATCCACTGTTTGAAGTTCACTGCTTTGCCCACTTGGCCCTGAAGTGTCCGAGATGATGGGACACTGGGGGTTTGACGTGAAGGAGAGCGTGTGGGTGCTGTGACTGCTGATGTGGGTGGGTGCCACGTCCTTTGTCTTGGAGCTGTTTGCATTTCATATGAGTTAAGAATAAAGGGACTGGAAATTGCCTCTCCCACAATCCCATATTGCATGGTTTCAATAATTGCTTATAATGAGTTAATCTTGTGCGTCAGTAAAGTTTTGAATTGTTCTTTTGGACAACTACAAGGTTGAAGCCCAAGAAGTCTGCACGTGAATGATATAAATGCACCCAAAAGCAATGGCCAAAAAGGGTTGCATTTGGCAGGATTTTTCTCTCTATATGAGTGTGCTATGTATTTATGAGCAGCTGTTACTTCTGAAATGCTGCTTCTGTTTTTATAACTGCTCCTATGCCTCTGTAAAATAAAAAGGCAAACTTCCTATAAATTGGCAATGAGTGGGTCTGTGTAGGCAGCAGCAGGTCCTCAAACCAGTTGCATAAGCTCCATCCCTTTCTCAGTCAGTCTGCCACCACTCTAAGCTCAGTAATGGCTTGATGGGATTGTTGAGGGTGTCTAGCAATACCTTATTCTTAGATAGGTTAAGTATTTTACAAATAATGCCCACTCTGGGGGGCTAATTGTTCTTTTGTAGCAAAGGTGTTGAGTTACTGACCTCCCCTGTAAGTAGTTCTTTTCTTCCTTTCCTTCCCCCTTATCTGTTTAAATCCTGTGTTCTTATACTTTTTCCCTGTTTCTTAGTCCTGAACTCCGATTAATGAAATCATGAGACAAGATGTATTTTGGAAGTAGATGGAATCCATTGGATTTTTCAGATCCCTGTTACACATTGCTACCTGTTTATTTTTACATAATGTAAAGACTGGGAGGATCTTTCAGGCTTATCTTGTTTCAACTCTTTCATCTTACAAAGAAGATTCTGAGGCCCATGAGGATTAAGCAGCTTGTCCAGGGTCACCAAACTTGAGCTGCAGAAACAGCTAATGTTGAGTCTTGGGCGTTGAACGCAAAGATACAAGGTCAGGTCAACTGACTTCTGGCCTCGTTACCCTTAAGGGGAGCAGAACACTTGGGGTGTCACCCTGAAGTCTCACAGATGCAATTGGCAGTGTGTCCAGAGGGAAAACAGCTTTGATAGATGATTCCCTCAATAACCAAGGTCCTAAGAAACAGCTAAATGCCTGAACTTTAAAAAAGTGTAACTGCCAGGCCAACTAGTTGTTTGTGTTTTTAGTTTGTGTACTCTTTCCTTTGTATCTGCAGAAGTAACATGACAGTCACAATGCTGGTTGGGGATTGTGCATCCTAGAGCCGGTGGGGGTGCGGGTGCCTCTAAGGAAGGACATCCTGAAGGATGAATATGGTTCCACTCTAGGGCCACGTGTCACCTGGAGAGCCTATTCCTGTTGTGGAATAATGTATCCTCTTCTGTGGACTTTGCTGGACATGTACAACCTGTGTTTGCTATCCTGGCCTCCCTCTCCTCCGCCCACCTGCTTCACCTTGCACAGGACCACCTTATCACTTACTGAGGCATTCTTTCTTTGGCTAGCTACTATCATCAGTGTTAATCTTGCATTCATTCGTCAAATATTTATTGAATATTTACTCCGTGCTGTGACGGATAGGGCTGGAAACCCAAGGGCAATGTCTTCAAGGAAACTTACTAACAGGAGGAGACAGTTAATCCACAATTCAGTGAATGATATAATTTCTTATAATAACAAGTCTGTGGAGACAGTGTGATGGCTCAGGAGGGATTTTAGGACAGCAAACTTTAGATTGGGTAATGAGGAAATGCTTATATGTGGAGTTCTCATATAAGCTGAGACACAAATAATAAGCAGCCATTGTGACCCGGGGGAGTTAGGGATATGCTGTCACCGCCACATTTTTCAGGTGGAAATTGCAGAAAGCCTTTCAGGCTCATACCATGTTCAGTTAGTGCTGCAAAACCATGCTGCATGTTGTCTTTTCTTTCAGGACCTAATATCGAATGTATGATCTTTTTCACAGTTTAATGGGCCACTGTCAGAAAGCATTTCAGTGCAGGAGTAAGGACACAAGCAGACATGAATTGAGTCCCATCTCATACTGGCTGCCTGGAGGACTCTAGACATGTTACTCAACTGCCCTAAAACTGTATTCCCATTTGTTAGAACTCACAGGGTCATCATGGGTTTTAAGAGGGACAATACTAAAAAAATCCATTTAGTGCAAAAGAGGATAGTGACAGTTGTGAAGTTCTCAAACAGGCATCAGTAATAATCCCACGAATGTTGATATTTCCTACTGTTGGCAGTGAAGGCCTGGGAGTACTGTAAGCATCCTGTCTATGGGATAAATGTTTCTTGGGTCTCTCCCATTTCTTTTCTCACCCCTGACATTCATTTATTCAACAAACACTAATGTTGTTTTTTAAAAACCACGCTGAGGTATGATTGACATACAGAAAGCTGTGCATGCTTGCTGTATACAACTTGATGAGTTTTGGAGATAAGTATACACTTGTGAAACCATCACCTGCAATCTATGCCATAAACGTACCCATCACTCTAAAGAAATGTTTTGCATGTCAATCTGCTCTTGCTAGATTCTGGATGAAGAACATGATTTGACATGGTCTGTGCTCACATGGTGCTCAGCTAACAATCCGTTAGTCAGCCAATTGCTGTTGGTGTGATTGGTGACACTGTAGGGGGAGGGCAGGGGACAGCAGAGCAGGTAATCAGCTACACAGGTGAGCGGGCTGGGATTCTAGTCTGAGATAGCAAAACCAGGGAGGCGTGATGGGCCTGGGAAGTGCAAGTGGCTGAGGGCAGAAATGGAGCCATGGTAGGGCAGGAGTTGAGAGTGGAGGTCTTGTCTTGCATAGAAATATTTTACTGTATCCTGTAAAGAAAGAGAAAGCTTTGAATAGTTTTAAACATTCGAGGAATAGATCTTCGGTTTTGTGGTCTAAAAAGGTAACCGGCTGTTTGATGATGGGAACGCTGGAGGGAACGCTATGGCGGGCAGGCTTACTTACTCCTTTCTCATCTTCACCCACAGCAGACAGAATTTTTCTTCTGTCATTACCACCCCAATATAGTAACTCATGTCTTATTCTTCATATTTAGACTCTAAAGACTCTAAAGTCAACACATGAAGTAAAACTTGAAGAGAGTAAACAAAGTCCTTGAGAAATCCCTTACAAGGGCACAGCTTTGGAGAGCAACTCTCACATTTTAAGTCCAACCCAGTATTTGTGTATTTTTTTTCCCCCTGAGTTAGAAGAGATTACTGCTTCTTCACTTGGGCATTATATGAAATAATTACATTGTTTGCTTAGGGGCCATTCTGCATAAAATACAAGCAGGCTGCAGGTTCGTGATCTCTCTTTCATTCTTACTACATGGCACATGAGCGCTGGGTCAAGTTGCATCAACAGCTTCAAAACACTGCAGCTGTGCTTGTGCCTCTCCTGTACAGCTGTTTTGTGTGTTTGCAAAGCCTGTATGTGCAACTTGAGCAAATTTAAATGGACTTCCAGTGCAACCACTGCAGCTGGAACAGATACCAACTTGAAGTGTTTTCTGTGTTAGAGAATACAAAGTACATTCATCATCTCATTTAATCTTTAACAAACATTTGAGATGAGTGGAATTTATCCTCACTGAACAAGTACAACTGTTGCTATGCGGCACATACTGCTTTCAAGTTCAGTAATAAAATGATGAACTGGTATTAAAACCTTGATCCGTTCTAGCTTAATCCTATATTATATGTTCAATCTTCTTTAATTAGAAGGCCACTGCATTAGCCTACACAAAACAAATAATAGGAAACTTAAATATTACTGTAGCAGAAGGGATATAGAAATGGTAAGATCCCAAAATGATGGAGACAGTTAATGAGTTACTGCCTTTAAGAAGCCCCTTAGGAAGGTAGTTATTGTCAAAGAACATGAAGAAACACAAAATGACATGAGAAAAAAGTTTAATGTAATTGGCAGTCATAGAGAAATATATAAAATAAATGTTCTTTTATTTCATTAAGCACTATTCCTTAGTGGTTATATTTTGGATTGGCACTTTTATATACTTCAAATGACAGTGTAAATTGATTTAACTTTTTGGAAAACAGTTTGGTAGTATGTATTATCTTAATTGAAAAACACTTTGTTGCATGGAATAGAAGAATCCTACTATAGCTTAATAGAAAAGAAGGGTGTATGGGAACAATAAAAAGGTATCTCCTGAATCTGAGGGACAATAAATTCATCCAGGCTTCCCAGACCTTGGAATGAAAGGACAGTTACACTCCCTTTCCTCAGACAGGCCTCTTCTGCATCTCTGTGTGGATGGCAGAATACATAGTCACCCCAAATCTCAGTTACACCACTTCTACAACCACTGCCCAGCAGAAACACACAAGTTCCAGCTGTTGAGGCCTTGGAGAGAGAGACTGATGGGCTGCATTTTGGTCAGTAGTTACCCTTGGTCCTATGAGATGTGGCCCTGGAACACAGAGGTCAGTTGACTTAACTGCCTACTCAGAATGTCCTGTGAAATGGGAACTCATTGAAAAGAGAATAGTCAAAGCAAGCAAATTAGAAGAACATGCCAGCTGCATGTATCAGTAGTGGTGAAAATGTTCATGTCCTTTGATCCCACAGTCCCAGTTTTAGACATGTACGGACTGAGAATACTGCTGTTTTTCCCAGGATCGTGTCTTGGAGGAGATGAAGAATGAAGCCAGCAGATAAGAGTATGGAACAACCAGCAAAGCTCTTTTAATGACTGAAAAGAGAAAGATCCTACTACTAAGGATGGGCTGCAAGGGAGGATGAAAGGGCTGTGGAGTCTGGGGTTTTATATTGCCTCCTGAGAGAAGGAAGTCCCACCCTCCATAGACCAAGTAGAGAACTGAACTGATGCCATCACAACCCACTCTTGATTGGCTGGAAGTACAGTGCTTCATTTGCATAGGGCATAACCAGTTAGCCCACCTAGGACATAACCAATTAGAGCTGAGGTCTATCTAACTAAGTGTAGTTTTGAATGGCTGAGTTGGATTGGAGCTTTTTGAAACTTACAAGGGCCCTGAAGCTTACAGGGGCCTGAACTCTATCTGCTTGCATCTCTCTATCACCTGCCTCAATAAGTTCCTGGGTCATGCAGTGAATGACTTATATTACATACCACACCAGGTGTTCTAGTGGGAATGGGGAGAAATGAGAAACCACTAACTTGTTCAGCAGTTGGGAGAAGGCTAGGTGTATTAGGATCTATTTGTGATTTGGTGTGTCATGCAAATATTAAAAACATGATTCAAAAAATAGAGGAAAATGCTCAATGAAATGTGAATATATATGTGCATATGCTGTACTAAGTTACATTTTATATAATACATAGAAAAAAATGCTGGAGGGAATTACACCAAACACTAGTTATTACTGGACTTTAGAATCACTTTTTTTGCTTTACAGTTTTTCTGTAGATTTAGAGTGATTAACAATGGCCTTATAGTTATAATTATTAAAAAATAATATAAAAATCTGAAACAAATTATAATCTGGTAGGGATAAACCCATCCTAAATAAAGTAATAGTAACACATACCAATTAGTAATGTATTGGTGTTGTGGATTGCATAAAACTTAAAAGATGATTTTCCTGATAATTAGACTTTTTAAAAAGTGGAATTGCCTTTTCAAGAACTATTTTTCTTTTATCACTGGTGGTATTCAAACAGAAATTAGACATGTTAGATGACCTCTAAAATCCTTTTCAGCCTCAATGTTCTGTTAGGAAAACAGACTGACTTTGGAATGATTCTCTTGAAAAAACTCAATTAGATACTAGGAGAAGGTATACAAGGCAAGTAACTTCTTAGAGATGTGACGTTCTTAAATAGATGTCAGAATTGGTGGGATTAAGCAGTAGGCAGTGAACTTAAATCAGATCTTGAAGGAGGTGATAAGCAGGGATTGGATTATGTCATAGAAGTCATTTTAAAGACTACTAATGGTTGATGCTTAGGCAGAGTTAGGATTCAGCCATTTAAGGATAAAGGATAATAACCAAATTGGCCAATGGGGAGAAGCAAATCAAGCCAGCTTCTTGTTGGGGGGGTTTCCTACATTCTGTGAGGGAAGCTTTAAGGTGATCAGCTATGGTTTTTATATTTTGGTGGTTATGTTAAATTATGGCAGTAATACATTAACAGCTGTGCTGTAAATTCAACCTGCTTATTTAACTTTCAGACATTAAAATTCTTTCAAACTACACAGGAACCAAAGACCTTTAATTTTACTGATGCATAAGTGTGTGTGTGTGTGTGTGTGTGTGTGTGTGTGTGTGTGTGTGTGTGTGTGTGTGTGTGTTTGCCAAAGTAATACTAAAAGTATATTCTTTCTGTTTATTAGAAAAAGGCATAGCTCCTTAAAGAGTAAGCAGGTCTCCGGGTTAAAACATAGTTTAGCATTTTGTATAAAGCTGATTTTCCCTCAAGCTCATTTCCCCCTCTTCAAAACATTGGAATAGGCATAAAATTGTTGCTGTAAAAATGAACAACAATTTGGGCTTTTCCTTAATTAATTTTTCTGCTTTCTGATCACTGTGTACATTGAGTCTCTCCTGTGACAGCGACATCTAGGCTAATCTTGAAGAGTGAATCCTAAACTCAAGGTCATGGTCATCTGGAGGGTTCTAAGGAGTGGAATATTTATGACTGAAAAGCTAAGCTTTTAGTTCACTTAGCTTCAGCCTTCAGATATCCATCTGTGCTATGACATATCGGGGCTTCTCTTTCCCTGTTAGCCCCATTCCCTAGTAGAGTCTTTCACTGCCTTCTCGTCATATAAAATTGTCAGAATAGTAGTTTCTTCTCCCAGAAGAACCAGCCTGTATCAGGTAGACCAGCTGCTGGCTAATTCAGTAGTTGTACTATCTAAATGCACAAGGCTGTTCCAGTTGAAAAAGGCTGTTCCAGGGTCCAGCTTTGTCCCTCCCAGGGAGCATATACATTCTGACATAAGTAAAAATTGAGTTATTTGGGCCAGGTGGAAGCCAGAGGGGGACAGAATGAAAGGCAGAAGCTTTGAAGCATATTTACTGGCTATCTACTTTTTGTTCATCTTCAGCAATCCGGAACTGTTTCTGTTGATTGCCCGTGGATATCAAATTCCCACCAAAGCTATTCTCTTGATTGTGAACATTGGCAGAAAAGGGGAAGGGCATGATGTTTGCTTAAAATTTCGAGTGGAGAGCAGATCAAATGGAATCTCCTTTTGATCAAGTTATCTCCTTGTCTCAGCAACCTCAGTTTAGGTGTTTCATTGTGTCCAGCACTGTGCTGAACAGCAGAGATACAGCATTGCTCTGAATAAGCTCACGTTAGTAGCCACAAAGTATAATGCGTGAAAAGTGCTCTATTGCACAGAGAGAAGGAGGTACTCCTGCCCAGGCTAGTGAATCAGAAAGGTGTCTCCTTGGAGACAGGTCTGCAGTGCATCTTAGGGGTGAGGAGGATTCTGCCAGGTGGAGAAGGAAGGGCATTTCCTATCAAGGGAACAAACCATGCCTTGGTGGGACTTTATCCTGTTGGCAGTGGAGAAGGCTCTTTAAGACTTTTAAGCTGGCAACATGGTCCTTTGTACATTTTAGAAAGACAACTAACAGCACTGTCGAGGAAGGGCTGGGAGGGCAAGGTGCAGGAGCCCTGGCATGTTTTCATAGGAAACAGGTGGTCCAGGAAAGAGATTTTTTTTGAGTTCCCTGAATTAAGACAGTGGCACAAAGATGTAGAAGAGAGAAGGGACTGAAAAGCTTAGTGGAGCAGAATTGCCAGGACTTGGTGATTAGCTGGATGTGGGCATGGAGGGAAGCAGTGGGCAGCGCAAGGACAAGTCTTGGATGTCTGGCCAAGTGATGTATCCTTAGCCACGGGGGCAGCAGACTTGAATCTTACTTTTGACATGGGAACTGTATTAAATATCTCATCACATGTCTAACTGGTTTAGATTTATGTATGACATATTTCTTATAATTTCAAAAACAAATGCCACATAAATTGTTAATAGGATGAAATGTCTGAGTTTTCATTTTGTTAAAGAGGAAAATATGACAGCAAAAGGAAAATAACCAGATATTTTTAAACAGCTCTTCATTTTTCTTTGTGTGTCATGCTTCAAATTCTAGAACTTTCTACCATTTAAAATTATTGGCTTTCAGCAGGTGGCTAAACCCTTGCTGCTGAGTGAAAGCCAAAATTAAAACAGGGTTTTTCTGAATTCACAGTATATTCATAGTATAACTTTGAGAAACTACTGTTTATATACATGCAGAATGTCCAAATCTATCCAAGTAGAAACACAGCTTATATATATTTCAGTAATAAAATATTAGTCATGTGAATGTTGAGGCAAGAAATGACTATATGATATTGGGTCTCTTTTTTTTAATAATATGGAAAAAAATTTTCCATGTTAATTGGGTCCCTTCAAGACACTGCTCCAGTTTTCCAGCAAACCTCCTTTCCCAGCTGAATTATCTTCTGTGAGCTCCCGAAGCTCTCTGATTATATCTGTCAACAGCATTGTTTTGCAATTGGCTATCATCTTGTCTCGCTCCCCAAGAAGAATGAATTCCTAAGGCTAGGAACTACTTCACTCATCTTACATCCCCAGTTTTTGGCTCGGTTGAGAACCCTCGCTAACACTTAGATTGTTGGACTAAACTAGGCTAAAGAAAAAATAGAAGGTAAGGGAATTTATCCAAATTGACATTGTCAGCTGTGTGTTGGCATTTCAACACTTCAAAAGATAAGGAAGCTCCCTCACCTAGCTCCGTGTCTCCACTTCTGAAAAGTGCGCCACTCCAACACAGAGAGTTAAATAGTGCCTCCTCCATGTGATGGTACATGTCCCACTCTCCCTGACTA
Source organism: Smutsia gigantea (assembly GCA_032199065.1). Taxonomy (NCBI): domain Eukaryota; kingdom Metazoa; phylum Chordata; class Mammalia; order Pholidota; family Manidae; genus Smutsia; species Smutsia gigantea. The sequence continues at coordinate 2,870 of JAVSCE010006794.1, read as the reverse complement.
AATTGGGTGCTGTCGGAGGTCATGGATTTTGTTGGTCATCCTTATGCCCCTAGGTGTCCACACAAACCCCAGAAAATCAAAGGTGTCAGATACAGCATCTCATGGAAGGAATGAGGAAAAGGATGAATCTTACCCAGATAGCTTCCGCGTGTTTGAGAATCACGGAGGAATGAAGGGTGTCACAGACAGTAGAGCTTCAGAGTTAAAGGCAATAATAATATTTTTGAATGAAACAAAAAAATGTTTTAATACATACTTGTTTTGGTTTAAAAATATATGCATTCCTGCCTATCCCTAACTTTTCTTGCACAAGTATACTGACATTCATTTTTCCATTTGTGGAGCCATATCAAATAACTTTATTTACTCCTGAATTAAATAATTAACTTCCTACCTCCATTTTAAAAGAAGGGATAAAAGACAGGCAGACAGAAACTAATTTTGCATATATATGTGAACGCTTGTGCCTTTTAAATATAAAATTTTAGATCATAGATGGGTAGACCAAAATTACATAGAGGAAGATAAGATAAATGGAAAACTGTGGTTATATAATACTTCTTGTAAAGGGACAGTCAAATGTTTTTTTCAAAAAACAAGGTAATTTTATTGAACAGTCTAACCCTAACTTGATATTAATAATTAATAGGCTGTTAATCTCAAATCAGTATATGATAGATAGTATATAGTATATGAAGCAGGGGATTTAAGATGAGTAAAACAGTTCCTAGCCTCAAGAACTCAGTCTAGTTGGGAAGAGAGACAAGATAATAGCCAACTGCAAAATATGCTGCTTTAACTCACTGTCAAAATCAAAACTTAAACTCTTGTCAAAAACCAGGAGAAAAATAATAGTAAACAGGGAAAAAGCCTTTTGAAAAGTTAGAGGATGTGGAACTAATTTCCCTTTTCAATGTTGGATTAGTATTGTCAGTATTTTTTATTTCTACTGAATATGCATGGTATTTTAGACACCACCCTGCTTATCAGTGATGATAGTACAACTGACACTATCTGTTCTAAACGTGTATGCTTACATTGAGCACACAGTAAACTACAAAATGTGTGAATTGTACAGTGATCTTTTAGCACAAACTTTTACATTTAAAACAGAATGAAGTTTGTTTCAATGCAATAAAAATCAAATTCCAGGGTAGTTATTAGGCGGCTCATATATAAATGATAAGAGTATAAATTCTTTCCCAGTAAAATGTCTCTGACCTAGGGAAGTACCAAAACTTTAATTCATAACTTAAGTGAAGAAAGGAATGGGAAACTTAGTGCTTTGGTTTGAGGTGGTAATTTTATCTAATGACTACATATCTATGACATCATATTGGGGAGATGACTGCATAATACTGTAGAGGATCTGGAAATGATCATATTTAAATTGGGTAATTTCAGGTATAGTGTGTTTTGAGTGAGTACACAAAGTGTCTAAATGCTTAGTCCAGCTTCTTTATTAACTCATTCAAATTAGCAAATATCGTGTAGCTTCTGTGTACTTTGACCTTCCTTGTCTTGAGGAGGGAGTATAGTTACAATAAAGTAAAAATAATTTTGTTAAACTGTTAGGTTGCTTCTGGTTTTTTCCCTTGTTCTAATAGATACTATGCTCCTCTCTATGTGGATAGCTTTTTGTGTAGGACAGTTGCCCAAAGTGACAGAGGTAAGTGATGTCCCATTTTCTGGCATTTGATATGCATTACCATCTTGCCTCGTCAAATAACTGCTTCAGTTTTCATGCCACTGGCTACTGGAGATGACACTTTCTTCAGGATTGGCTCTCATAAATGAAAAGCATTTATAGTAATCCAAGATGGAAAAAAATATTAATTTTGTTATCTATTATTATGGGGATGACATTCTTTTTCAAATATTTTTTTACCAATATTATTCTGATACTTTTAGATGAAGGGGTGATAGCATCCTTAATTTCACAAAATTTTTCAAATCTTTCATTGTCATTTGATATCCTCAAATCAAACATAGGGTTAGGTAAGTCTTCATATCATTTAGACTGATATGATGAAAGTTTTGGAAGAATTCAGCTTAAAATCATTCTGGAGATTTTTTTTCAAGTTACTTTAGTGTATTGGTATGTATGCTGCGTACGTTCTTCAGTCATCATGGTTTAACACTGGTACAGTAGCATTTACATCAGCTTTGTGATGTATCTAAATTTCAGGAATAATTTGAAGATCAAAAGGTTATTAGATGAAATATTCAAGATCCCTGTGAAAAACTACTAGGAATATCAATTGTACATGTCTTCTACAAGTGGCCTTCTCCAGAGCAGCGGTCTATGCGGTGGGAGGTGGGGGTGAGGGTTGTGCCCCAGGGGTGCCCCACTGCAGCACAGGAAGCAGATCCTGGAACTTGGACAGTTTTACCTGGGGAGTTTAATTAAACAAATCATAATAAAACTTCAGCAACCCTCATATTTATGGACTTCTTCTGGCACTTTCATTCAGTCTGTGTGTCAAATACATCGAGTATCAGGTACACATGAGGGATTCTGAGGGAGGGTTGGGAGGTGAGCAGTGGTACACTCACTCATGTCCTTTCTGCCCATGGCTTTTGCATGGCTGGTTCAACAGACTGAGGTTTTATTATCTGTGTGGAATTCTGGCAATACTTGGTAATAAGTGACTATAAATATCTTTCCTACTATCCAAAGATTTGTAGGTTGTATATGTCACAGTACGTAAGGGAGTCGTCAGACCAAAGGCACTGTATCTTCTTTCAGGATGAACCCAGTGTTCTGCATTTACTAACCTTTCATGTGAAGACAAATGTCTGTCAGCACACCTTTAGCAGGCTCTTAGCTGGCAGGTGTGTTTGAGAAAATAAACACAATCCATCCTTTA
>JAVSCE010006793.1:0-13428 GCA_032199065.1 Smutsia gigantea | reverse complement strand
TTAGCAGGGCTGGTGGAGATTTCCTGCCCTCCACAAGTGGCAGTGGCCTAAGCCTCCCAGAGCGTTCCAAGTGTCCCTGGTGTACAGCCCCACTAAACACCAGCATCCAATGCCATGTGGACTTGTGCTCATAGAGAAGATCTCCAGGGTCAGATGTGCAGAGTTCCTGGGTGCCTATCCCCTAACTGCTCCATTCCTCTTCCTCCTACCTGTGGACTGGTATGGGGGAAGGGCTTGAGTCCTGCTCAGTTATGGCTCTGCCACTTTACCCTTTTCTGTGTGGTCTTCTCTCCCAGGTGTAGGTGGTCTGTTCTGCAGTTGTCAGGTCACTTTCACGTTTAGATATATTTGCTGTAGTTGCTTCCTTGGTATGTTTGTGGGATTTTTTTCCAGCTTGCCTTCCAACTCCATCTTTTTTTCCCAGAATCTTCCTATTTGCCTTTCTCTTGCTGCTTTTAAGGTTTTCTCTTTATCTTTAATCTTTGCTATTGTGATTACTATGTACATTGGTGTTGTCCTCCTTAGTTTCATCTTGTTAAGGGCTCTATATACTTTCAGGCCCTGGATGTTTGTTTCCTTCTCCAGGTTGGGGAAGTTTTTAGTTATCATTTCTTAAAAGAGTCTTTCTCTTCTTTCCTCTCTCTGTTCTTCTGACCTCCATTATGTAAATAATGTTTTTTTTTCTAGTTGTTTCAGAGCTCTCTTAGCATCTTCTCATATTTAGAAATTATTTTTCTCTGTTCCTCAGCTTGATTATTTTCAATTCCAGTCTTGCAACTCACTGATCCTTTCCTCTGCCTCCTCTAGTCTATATTTATTCCCTCTATTATATTTCTTCCAGTTATTGTATTCTTTATCTTGAGTGGTCTTTTTTTTATATTTTCTACCTCTTTGTTGAAGTTTTTGTGGAGATAATCAGTTCTTTCCCCAAGTTCACTACTTTGATTTCTTCGTGAGGGAGATTGCTTATGTCCATTTCACTTATCCCTTTTTCTGGTGTTTTTTTCTTGTTCTTTTGTTTGAAACATATTCCTTTGCCTCCTAATTTTTCCTGTATCTCTACGTTTCTTCCTCTGTATTACAAAGAACAGCTATGGCCCCTGGTCTTGAAAGTAGTGGCTTTATGTGGTATGTTCCTTCTTGTGCCTAGAAGCACAAAATCCATTTATCACCAGAGCCAGGTGTTCTAGAAGTGTGCCTGTTGTGGCTGAGCTCTGGGGAATGTTGGTAGGCTGTGGGTTGAATCTGCATTCTGCCTGCCTGCAACAATGGCAGATTTCCGCTGCTAACCTGTGTATTTATGCCTAGATGCCCTGTGGATGGAGCACACCCTGCCTGTCTCTCAGCAGTGGTGCTTCATCACAACTGTACCTTTGTGTAACTCTGGCATTTCTCCCAGAGTGCACTGTGGGTTGAGCCTTCCTCTGCCTGGTTGCCCACAATGGCCAACTACTGCTGGGCTGAGCATGGTGGGTGGTACAAGTGTACATGGGAATGTCTTGACTCAACCAACAGAATAGGTGGAGAGTTTTAGGGCTGGATCCCCAAGCCTCTGGCTAGCTGGGATGAGGGACGGCCAGAAATATGTCATCCACTTTCACTTTCTCCTCTGGAGAGAGCTTCCTGAGACTCTTGCCCCTGCAACACACTTCCCAAGGCTAGCTGCTGCCTCTCTGTTGAATCTCAGAGGGATTGACAGAGCATGCTGGACTTCCTCAAGTGCTTGGAGACTCAGTCCTCCATAGTGTTCCAACTCTCCCTGATTTCCAGCCACATTAATCTTCAACCCCAGTTTATTGAGGATTTATATTCCCAGAGCAGATCCTCAGGGCCAAGTGTGCTGGGTTGCAGAGCATTTACCCCATCCCCACTCCATTTCTCTGTCTCCCACTTGTACTCCAGGATGCAGAAGGTCTTGGATCCTGATTGATCGTGGCTCTGCCATTACTCTTCTCATTGTGGTCTTCTCTTCTTTGTCAGGCATAGATAGTCTTTTCTGTAGCCTTCAGGTCATTTGCAGAGTGAGTTGTATTTGATATAGCTGCTTCCTCAGTATGTACATGGGACAAGGTTATCACAGTGCTCCTATTCTGCCATCTTCCTCTGCTCCCCTCTTTTCTTGATGTAGGCCTACATCACTGTTGAAACCGGGAAGTGACAGGGGTCAACCCCTGTCTTGTTAGAGTAGGATACAGGCCCATGGAAAAGGACAAAACCTTGCTAAAATTTCAGGAATGTAAAAAGGAAAACAGGATGCTTGTGGTTGAAGCAATGTAAGAATATATATAGAAATTCCACCTAAAACCCAGTGATATGGAACAGTTTGATGACCACAGTCATGTAGACATATGAGTTTAAAATAAAAGTGACCTTAAATTTGATTGGTTAAAACATAGCTAGCATTCTGGAGTGAACCTATAGACAACAGACAGCTCGTTTTCCTCACTGATGCAACAGGCATAAAACTCTTAGACCTGAGCCCATAAGCGGCAGCCTTTCTCCTCCTGGCATGCACTGGGAGTTCTATACTTTCCTTTCTCTGAATATTAACCTTTTCTCCTGCTTGCTTACCTTGAGCATTTGTGAAGTTCATTCTTTGACTCTGTGAACAAGAACCCTGGTATCATCTTTTTCTAAGTTTATTTTGATATGATTAATCTACAATTAAATGAGTAGTATTATGGTGATTACACTACCCCCTTCATCAGGTACCCCCCCCCCAACCCCATTACAGTCACTGTCCATCAGCTTAGTGAGATGCCATAGAGTCACTACTTGTCCTCTCTGGGTTGTACAGCCCTCCCCGTGCCCCCCTAACATTACATCTGCTAATCGTAATGTCCCTTTTTCCCCCTTGCCCCTCCCTTCCCACCCATCCTCTCAGTCCCTTTCCCTTTCGTAACTATTAGTCCGTTCTTGGGTTCTGTGAGTCTGCTGCTGTTTTGTTCCTTCAGTTTTTTTCTCAGTTCTTATACTCCACATATGAGTGAAATCATTTGGTACTTGTCTTTTTCAGCTTGGCTTATTTCACTGAGCATAATACCCTCTAGCTCCATCCATGTTGTTGCAAATGGTAAGATTTGTTTTCTTCCTATGGATGAATAATATTCCATTGTGTATATGTACCACATCTTCTTTATCCATTCGTCTACTGATGGACACTTAGGTTGCTTCCATTTCTTGGCTATTGTAAATAGTGTTGAGATAAACATAGGGGTGCATCTGTCTTTTTCAAACTGGGCTGCTGTATTCTTAGTGTAAATTCCTAGGAGTGGAATTCCTGGGTCAAATGGTAGTTCTATTTTGAGTTTTTTGAGGAACTTCCATACTGTTTTCCACAATGGTTGAACTAATTTGCATTCCCACCAGCAGTGTAGGAGGATTCCCTTTTCTCCACAACCTCGCCAACATTTGTTGTTGTTTGTGTTTTGGATGTTGGCCATCCTCACTGGTGTGAGGTGGTGTCTCTTGTGATTTTAATCTGCATTTCTCTGATGATTAGTGATGTGCAGCATCATTTCATGTGCCTGTTGGCCATGTGAATTTCTTCTTTGGAGAGGTGTGTATTCATGTCCTCTGCCCATTTCTTAATTGGATTATTTGCTTTTTGTTTGTGGAGGTGCACGAGTTCTTTATATATTTTGGATGTCAACCCCTTATCGGATACGTCATTTATGAATATACTCTCCCATACTGTAGGATGTCTTTTTGTTCTACTGATGGTGTCCTTTGCTCTACAGAAGCTTAGCAGCTTGATATAGTCCCACTTGTTCATTTTTGCTTTTATTTCCCTTGCCCGGGGAGATGTGTTCATGAAGAAGTCGCTCATGTTTATGTCCAAGAGCTTTTTGCCTATATTTTTTAATAAGACTTTTATGGTTTCATGACTTACATTCAGGTCTTTGATCCACCTTGAGTTTACCTTTGTGTATGGGGTTAGACAGAAATCCACTTTCATTCTCTTACATGTAGCTGTCCAGTTTTTCCAACACCAGCTGCTGAAAAGGCCGTCATCTCCCCAATGTATATCCAAGGCTCCCTTATCAAATATTAATTGACTGTATGTGTTTGGGTTGATGTTTGGATTTTCTATTCTATTCCACGGATCTGTGGGTCTGTTTTTGTGCCAATACCAAATTTTCTTGATTACTGTGGCTTTGTAGTAGAGCTTGAAGTGAGGGAGCGTAATTCCCCCTGTTTTATTCCTCCTTCTCAGGATTGCTTTGGCTATTTGGGGTCTTTTGTGGTGCCATATGAATTTTAGAATTATTTGTTTGAGTTCATTGAGGAAAGATATTGGTACTTTGATAGGGATTGCGTTGAATCTGTAGATTGCTTTGGGTAGTATAGCCATTTTGACAATATTTATTCTTCCTAGCCAAGAGCATGAGATGCATTTCCATTTCTTAGTGTCCTCTTTAATTTCTGTTAGGAGTGTCTTGTAGTTCTCAGAGTGTCTTTCATTTCCTTCATTAGGTTTATTCCTAGGTATTTTATTCTTTTTGATGCAATTGTGAATGGAATTGTTTTTCTCATTTCTCTTTCTGTTAGTTCATCGTTAGTGTATAGGAAAGCAACAGATTTCTGTGTGTTAATTTTGTATCCTGCAACTTTGTTGAATTCAGATATTAGTTCTAGTAGTTTTGGAGTGGAGTCTTTAGGGTTTTTTATGTACAATATCATGTCATCTGCAAATAGTGACAATATGACTTCTTCTTTACCAATCTGGATGCCTTGTATGTCTTTCTTTTGCCTGATTGCCGTGGCTAGGACCTCCAGTACTATGTTGAATAACAGTGGAGACAGTGGGCATCCCTGTCTTGTTCCCGATCTTAGATGAAAAGCCTTCAGCATCTCGCCATTAAGTATGATGTTAGCTGTGGGTTTGTCATACATGGCCTTTATGATGTTGAGGTACTTGCCGTCTATACCCATTTTGTTCAGAGTTTTAATCATGAATGGATGCTGAATTTTGTCAAATGCTTTTTCAGGATCTATGGAGATGATCATGTGGTTTTTGTTCTTTTTATTGATGTGGTGGATGATGTTGATGGATTTTCGAATGTTGTACCATCCTTGCATCCCTGGGATGAATCCCACTTGATCATGGTGTATGATCGTCTTGATGTATTTTTGAATTCGGTTTGCTAATAATTTGTTGAGTATTTTTGCATCCACGTTCATCAGGGATATTGGTCTGTAGTTTTCTTTTTTGGTGAGGTCTTTCCCGTTTTTGGTATTAGAGTGATGCTGACTTCATAGAATGAGTTTGGAAGTATTGCCTCCTCTTCTATTTTTTGGAAAACTTTAAGGAGAATGGGTGTTATTTCTTCTCTATATGTCTGGTAGAATTCAGAGGTGAATCCTTCAGGTCTGGGGGTTTTGTTCTTCGGTAGTTTTTTGATTACCGCTTCAATTTCGTTGCTGGTGATTGGTCTGTTTAGTTTTTCTGTTTCTTGTTTGGTCAGTTTTGGAAGGTTGTATTTTTCTAAAAAGTTGTCCATTTCTTCTAAGTTTTCCAGCTTGCTAGCATATAGATTCTCATAGTATTCTCTTATAATTCTTTGTATTTCTGTGGGATCCGTCATGATTTTTCCTTTCTCATTTCTGATTCTGTTTATGTGTGTAGATTCTCTTTTTCTCTTAATGAGTCTGGCTAGGGGTTTATCTATTTTGTTTATTTTTTCAAAGAACCAGCTCTTGGTTTCATTGATTTTTCTATTGTTTTATTCTTCTCAATTTTATTTATTTCTTCTCTAATCTTTATTATGTCCCTCCTTCTGGTGACTTTGGGCCTCATTTGTTCTTCTTTTTCCAATTTCAGTAATTGTGTCTTTAGACTATTCATTTGGGAATGTTCTTCTTTCTTTAGATAGGCCTGGATTGCAATATACTTTCCTCTTAGAACTGCCTTTGCTGCGTCCCATGGAAGCTGTGGCTTTGTGTTGTTGTTGTCATTTGTCTCCATATACTCTTTGATTTCTGTTTTGATTTGGTCATTGACCCATTGATTAATTAGGAGAATGTTGTTAAGTCTCCATGTATTTGTGAGCCTTTTTGTTTTCTTTCTAGTTTAATACCTTTATGATCCGAGAAGTTGGTTGGTAGAATTTCAATATTTTCGATTTTACTGAGGTTCTTTTTGTGGCCTAGTATGTGGTCTATTCTGGAAAATATTTCATGTGCACTTGAGAAGAATGTGTATCCTGTTGCTTTTGGGTGTAGAGTTCTGTAGATGTCTGTTAGGTCCATCTGTTCTAGTGTGTTGTTCAGTACGTCTGTGTCTTTACTTATTTTCTGTCTGGTTGATCTGTCCTTTGGAGTGAGTGGTGTGTTGAAGTCACCTAAAATGAATGCATTGCTGTCTATTTCCTCCTTTAATTCTGTTAGTATTTGTTTCACAAATGCCGGCGCTCCTGTGTTGTCCGCATATATATTTAAAATGGTTATATCCTCTTGTTGGACTGACCCCTTTATCATTAGGTAATGTCCTTCTTTATCTCTTGCTACTTTCTTCGTTTTGAAGTCTATTTTTTCTGATACAAGTACTGCAACACCTGCTTTTTTCTCCTTGTTATTTGCATGAAATATCTTTTTCCATCCCTTCACTTTTAATCTGGGGATATCTTTGCATTTAAGGTGGGTTTCTTGTAGGCAGCATATAGATGGGTCTTGCTTTTTTATCCATTCTGTTACTCTGTGTCTTTTGATTGGTGCATTCAGTCCATTTACGTTTAGGGTGATTATCGAAAGATATGTACTTATTGCCATTGCTGTCTTTAGATTCGTGGTTACCAAAGGTTCAAGAGTTGCTTCTTTACTATCTAACAATTTTACTTAACTTTCTTGTTAAGTTATTGTAAACACAGTCTGATGTTTATTTCTCTCCCTTCTTATTCTTCCTCCTCCATTCTTTATATACTAGGTGTTTTATTCTTTGCCTTTAGTTAGTGGTTGTATGGTCTGCTTTCTTTGCTATGATTTTATTTTCTCTGGTGACAGCTTTTTAGCTTTAGGAATGCTTCCCTCTAGAGCAGTTCCTTTAAGATGTCCTGTAGAGGTGTTTTATGGGAGGCAAATTCTCTCAGCTTTTGCTTGTCTGGGAATTGTTTAATCCCTCCGTCATATTTAAATGATAATCGTGCTGGATACAGTATTCTTGGTGCTCCAGGTGTGGCTGCATGCTGTGCACTTTCCTGTGTGCTCTAGTCTCTCTTTTAGGAATAGTTGTATTTGCTGTATTTTCGTAGATTTATATAGTTTTGGGAGGAGATTTCTGCCGCCCTGCTCACACCGCCATCTTCCTGGAAGTTCTTGGTATCATCTTTTTGGGGGCTCATTTGGGATCATCTTCAGAGGTGAGTATTGGCAACCAAACTTCCTTTTCTTTCACTTTTCTTAGGACACAGTCTATGGCGCACAACACTGGACGTTTGTCAGCCGTTTTAATGGGAGTAGCCCAGCTGCCGATCTCAAGTCTTGAGTGACAGGATCCCCTGTGTCTCCCTCCGTGGATCCCCCTTCTCCCTTGGGAGCCAGGACAGTGGAGTGAGTGCGGACCAGGATCGTCTCTCAGAAGCTCTCCTTGGATGCAAAGGACTGATGGAAGCAAGTGGACAATTGTGTGTCCAGGCTGAGGCTGCACCTCAGCAGCCTTTCAAAGGTCTGCATGTCTGAACTCAGACCCCCAATGCCCAGTCTGGTATCCATGAGGAGCTGCTTTCTCTTTCTGATTACCAGCCCACTTCTCCAGGCCACTCTGGGCCCTTGTGGGAGGTGCTTCCTTACTTCCTTTATGCTCTCTCAGTATGCTTTTGACTCTTCTATCAACTTCACAGAACCTGGTGCTTACCACCACAAGGTAGGAGATACACGCTTTGCTTTTGCTCTTGACCCTATCGCTGCACTTTTGCTTTATCTCATAAATGTGTCTGGGCACCCATTGCCCACTTAAGAGTGATTAGCATAGGCCACAAGCCTCAAGACTTGGGTGAAAGTTGTCCTGGCATCTGCTGCCCCTTGATTCTCCACCTCCAGAGGGGAGTATCAAAGGTGGCTGAGCTGACGTCTTACTTTCCTATCCTAATCTGTGGACTCTGAGGGCAGACTGAACTAGTTGACAGTGGTCCTTGGGTCTCAGTTCCAGCTGACTGACTGATGGTGCTGAGCGAACCTCCAGCTAGGCTGCTGCCTATGCGAGAGTTGCAGATAACCCCAAACTCTTAACCAGTAGCCCAGACTTTCTACAGAGGGTAACCAGTAAAATAATTCACCAGCAGTGTTAGAAACTGGTTCTTCGAGTTATCGGCTCCCAGCCTCATGACTGTCTTTGGCACCCCTGCTTCCCCTTTGACTTGTGGCCCTGGCCAGGTTCCACCACCTCCTTACTGGAGGCAGTTCTCATTGCACTCTGCCACTTTCTCCACTGTAGTATGAAGGAAGTTCAAGGGGTGAATCCCCCATTCTGGCCCCTTGTAAGGGCCCAAGATCTCACACAGGCTGTGCACCTTGTCCTTCTAGACTGGACTTCAGTAGAACTCAACATGTCCAATCCCCTTCAATGTTTTGGAGATTTCCCAAAGGCTAGGGAGGCCTTTGCCCTGGTAAAGGTCAGAGTCCAGCTGAATAAAATCTCCAGTCCTTGGTGGAATTGTGTGTAAGATGGATATTTGAATGCTGCACTGAGGAAATCTACCACCAACTTTGTGCTTCTGTGTTCATGTACAAGCATGCAAACAGAGGATTCTAGTCTAAGTCAAAACTCCCAAAGTCAGTAAGGAACAGTGACACCAGTATAAACCCACTAAAATCGATGCCTGCACCCCCTACCTAGTGGGAAATAGGGGATGAGTACAGATATGGCCATACTGGTAAAGGGGCGACTACAGTCCAATAGGTCCAAGGAGGTGAACTGTCGCTGTTCCCCCTGTCTCCCAGCTGTTAGATGGGGATTCCTCAATAAGGGAAGAAGAGTGCCAGGTGCTGGATGTCCGTTCCTGCTTTCTCTTCCAGATGGGAAAAACCTTGTCAAGCCTAAATTCAGGCACCCCACTAATGTGTATACTGAGGAATTGGGAGTATTTTGATCCCACAACTCTGAAAAAGAAGCACCTAATCTTCTTCTGCACACAAGAGTGGCCTCACTACAAATTCCTTGATGGAGAGGCCTGGCCCCCTGAGGGAGGTATCCAGTACAATAAAATCTTGCAGCTAGATTTGTTTTGCTGTAGGGAGGGGAAATGGTCAGAAGTCCCATATGTGCAGGCTTTCTTTGCCCTTTGAGAAGATAAAAGAATATGCAAAGAATGTGGATTAACTCCTTACCCTCCTCCAAGGACCAGCCCCTTGCCATTGGCCCTGTTTTGCTCACCCTATCCAGGTCCACCCGCTGAGACCTCCAAAAGCTAGGCCACAGGAAAGCCACAACCTCAAGCACCATCAGGCCAGTCTCCATGCCAGGCTCCCCAGGAAGCAGTGAAACAATTATACTCATCCTTATTGTCCCTACAAGAAGTAGCCAATGGAGAATGGGGGCAAGTTCGAGTCCATGTCCCCTTCTCCCTCCAAGACCTGAGGCAAATAAGACAGGACCTGGGGAACTTTTCAGATGACCCAGAAAAATACATAGAAGCCTTCCAAGGACTTATCTTGATCTTTGAATTAACCTGGAAGGACATCATACTTATATTAAACTAAACCCTTACCAGAGGGGAGAAAGAAAAAGTGATCAAGAGAGCCCTAGAGTTTGGAGATGAATGGTACACTGTAAATGAGAGTGACAACTCTCCAGAGGAACTAACCAGAGTCCCCAGTGGCTGTCAGGCAGTACCACTCACTGACCCAGAGTGGCACCAAGATGCAGACAATACCGGTAACTGTGACCAGAACCATTTTATAACCTGCATTCTGGAAGGGCTAAAAAGGACATGAGTATAACCCCTGAGCTACTCCAAGTTATCAGAATTGACACAGGAAGAAAAGGAGAGTCCCTTGGCCTTCCTTGAGCAGCTCAGGGAGGCACTGGTAAAGCACACTTACATGTCCTCAGAGTCTCCAGAGGGCCAGATTGTTCTTAAAGATAAAGTCATCACTCAGTCAGCCCCAGGTATCAGGAGGAAGTTGCATAAATTGGCATTTGGCCCAGAACAAAATCTGGAGGATAGTCACCACATCAGTTTTCTATAATAGGTATAAGGAAGAGAAGACGGAATGGGATAGGAGACACAAGTGAAAGGCAGAGGCATTTGTGATGGCCTTGCAGGAATTTAGCCTTGGAGTTCCAAGGTTTGAGAAAGGGAAGCCAGCCCAAGGGACCAGGCCCAGGGTTTGTTTTCTCTGTGGCAGAAAGGGGCATTTTAAGCAAGAATACCCTAGGCTTGGGTGCCAAAAACTGCCAAAGCCATGCCCGCTCTCTCAAGGAGACCATTGGAAGTGCGATTGCCCTCAGAAGTGTTTGCAGCTGGGGTCAGGCTTGCAACAGCATAGTCAGAACTGAAGGGGCCCGGGGCTACCCATGCTGGCTCCTGTCACCATTATAACTCCACAGAAGCTCTAGGTGATTCTCTCTTTAGGGGGCCACACCATTGATTTCTTGCTCAATACAGGATCTGCCTATTCAGTCCTCCACAATCCCAGTCCTCCCTCCTTCCAGTCAGCTACTGTTAGAGGCATATCTGAGAAGCCAATGACCAAATATTTTACTCAGCCTTTAAGCTGTGAATGGGACTCTGTTCTGTTCTCCCATGCTTTCCTAGTGGTCCCAGAGAGGCCAAAACCACTCCTAGGCCATGATGTGCTAAGGTACAGGCCTCTGTACATATGAACATGGAAAAAAGATGAGTGATGCCTCCCTCTAGTGGAAAAAGACATTAATTCTGAAGTCTGGACAACTGATGGAATTACTGGCAGGGCTAAGTTAGCCCAACCAGTGCAGATCCACCTCAAAGACCCTAAACACTTTCCTCATAAGGGGCACTACCCCTTGAAACCAGCTGCTCGTGAGGGTCTGAGGCCATTGACAATCTGAAAACCCAATGTCTCCTGATACCCTGTAACACTCTCATCTTGGGAGTACAAAAACAAGATGGAAGTTGGCACCTTGTGCAAGACCTATGAGACATTAATGAAGCAGTTGTGCCCCTGCACCCAGTAGTACCTAATTTCTACACCCTGTTATCCAAGATTCCTGAGGGAGGCCATGGTTTACTGTGCTAGATCTAAAGGATGCTTTCTTTTGTGTCCTGCTTGCATGTGAATCCCAGTTTCTTTTGGCTTTCAAGGATCCTATAAATCCCTCAGTCCAGTTAACCTGGACAGTTGTCCCAGGGATTCAGGCCCAGCCTACATCTGTTTGGGCAGGTCTTAACAAAAGACCTGGCCTCCTCTGATTCAGAGGAGGCAGAGATCATCCAGTATGTGGATGATATACTTCTGTGCCACTGCAGAGGCAGAATCCCAAAAAGTACTCAGAGATTGCTGAACTTTCTAGCTGAATGTGGCTATAAGGTCTCCCTCTGAAAAGCATCGATCTGTCAGCAGGATGTGAAATACCTAGGCCTTAACCTCTTCCAGGGCACCAGAGGCGTGGGAGAAGAGAGAATATGGCCCATTTTCTGCCACCTCTTACCCAGTACTATCATACACCTGAGGGGATTCTTGAGCATCACTGGATACTGCAGAATTTGGATCCCCAGATATGGAGAGTTAGCCAGACCCCTCAATCAGCTACTTAAAGAAGCCCAAAGGCTCCAAAGGGAGGGCATGATAAAACTCCAGTGGGAACCTGATGCCAATGGAGCTTATGGAACTTTAAAGAGGCCTTACTCCAGGATCCTACTTTAAGTTTGCACACTGGGAATCAGTTCAACCTGTTTTTTACTGAGAGATCAGGAGTGGCACTGGGAGTACTAACCCAAGCTCAAGGAGAAGCACAGCAGCCTACCTATTTGAGCAAGGAGCTGGACCAACTACCTAACGTCTGACCACACTGTCTGAGGTCTGTGGCAGCAATCACATTGCTAGTACCTGAAGCCACAAAACTAACCCTGGGAAGAAATTTGATAGTGCATACACCCCATAAGAACATCAGCTTATGAAATACCCAGGGATACCTATGGTTGTCAGATAGCAGCCTACTGAATACCAGTCACTCCTCCTCAAGGGCCCTGTTACCCAGCTGTGGACATTGTCTACCCGAAATCCAGCCAGAATCCGTGAGCAAGGGACCTGAGCATGATTGCCAGCAGGCACTTCCCCTAAATTATTCCACCAGAGAAGATCTGAAAGACACCCCCTTAGATAACCCAGAGCTTGTCCTCTTCACAGATGGCAGCTCATTTATTGAGCAGGGCCACCAGAAAGCCAACTATGCAGTTTTCAGTCCGTGGGATACTATCAAATGTCAGCCGCTTCCACTGGGCATGAGCGCCGCCGAGCTGGCAGAATTGATAGCCCTAACGCGGGCCCTTGAGATGTGGGGAGGAAAGATAGCAAATAAATACAATGACTCTAAATATGCCTACCTAGTGCTGCATGCCCATGCAGCCAAATAGAAAGAGACTTTTTAAACTCTGAAGGTTCCCCTATCAAATACCATAATGAAATTAACCAGTTAATACAGGCTGTGCATAAGCCTAGAGAGGTAGCAGTTATTCACTGCAGAGGCTACCAGAAGGGAGTGGATGAGATAGCAGAAGAGAACAGGAGAGCAGATACAAAGGCCAAAGAAGCAACCTGAGAAACTTATAAGGCACCTATTCAAGCCCTCTGTTACAGACAGGAATGCTGACTGATGTTATCCCCATTATAGTGAGAAAGAGCTACAGGATGTCCTCTCCAAAGGTGGCACTCTCCTTCCTTCTGGCTGGCTTCAGACTGAGGATGAGAAAACCCATCTGCCTCAGAGTGCAGAATGGAAAGTTATTAAAACCTTGCACCAGACTTTCCACCTAGGTATAGAAAATACCTACCAAATGGCCAAAAGTATTTTTTCAGGAAGAAGTCTATTGAAAACCATAGAACAGACCACTAAAGCTTGCGAGATTTGTCAAGGGACTGAGTAAAAGAACTGCTACCCCAGGGTTACAGTGATCAGGCAGATACCCAGAGGAAGATTGGAAAATAGATTTTACACATATTCCAAAGGCAAAAGGGTTCCAATAGCTCCTTGTGTGGGTAGAGGCCTTCACAGGATGAGTAGAGGCCTTCCCCTGTACAGCTGAACAGGCAAGACAAGTAGTGAAAATACTCTTGCATGAAATTATTCCCCAATTTGGGATACCTTGAGGATTTCAGAGTGACAATGGCCTGGCATTTAAGGCAGCTGTGACTCAAGGAGTGTCACGGTCCCTTGGAATTTAGTATAATTTACAGTGTGCCTAGAGACTGCAATCCTCAGGTAAAGTAGAAAAGGACAATGATATCTTAAAA